>JAODAL010003731.1:0-168211 GCA_025379985.1 Phyllomedusa bahiana
TAAAAAAAACCCCCCAGAAGTGGGGCAGGTACTGAAGAGGGCGACTACAACCCCCAGGAGAGGTGCTAGCACCCAGAGAGGGGGACTACAACCCCCAGCAGTGGGGCAGGTACTGAGAGAGGGCGACTACAACCCCCAGGAGAGGTGCTAGCACACAGAGAGGGGGACTACAACCCCCCGCAGTGGGGCTGGTACTGAGAGAGGGGGACTATAACCCCCAACAGTGGTGCTAGCACCCAAGAAGGGGGAAAAATAACCCCCAGCATTTGGGGGCCTCAAAAAAGAGGGGGACGGGGCAACCCCCAGCAGTGGTTCTGGCACTGACAGAGGGGGATTACAACCCCAAGCAGTGGTTCTGGCACTGACAGAGGGGGACTACAACCCCCAGCAGTGGTGCTGGCTCTGAGAGAGGGGGACTACAACCCCTACGTGGTGCGGCACGGGGAGTCTCCTCTAATGGTTCTAGCCTTTTTCGGGTTACCCCCCAAAACTATAATGGGTACAGCCACGGGTTTACCCCCCCATACTAAATGGGTATCAGCCACAGGGTACCCCCCAAACATACTAGGATCGCCACAGTGCCCCCCCATACTATACATAGGATCATCACGGGTGACCCCCCATACTAACAAGTACACCCACAGGGACCCCCCATACTATACATAGTTGTCAGCCACAGGTGTACCCCCCATACTATACATAGGTATCAGCCACAGGTGTACCCCCCCCCATACTATACATAGATGTCAGCCACAGGTGTACCCCCCATATTATACATAGGTACACCAAGGTTCCCCCCCATACTATACATAGATGTCAGCCACAGGTGTACCCCCCCATACTATACTAATGTCAGCCCAGGTGTACCCCCCCATATTTACATAGGTATCAGCCACAGGTGTACCCCCCATACTATACATAGACATCAGCCACAGGTGTATCCCCCATACTATACATAGATTTCAGCCACAGGTGTACCCCCATATATAAAAGGGGATACCACGTTGTACCCCCCCCATACAAACATAGTGTCAGCCACAGGTGGACCCCCCATACTATCCATAGGTATCCGCCACAGGTGTACCCCCCATACTATACAAGAGCAGCCACGGGTTTTTCCCCCCCTTACTATACATAGATGTCAGCCACAGGTGTACTCCCTACTTACAAGTATCACCACAGGTACCCCCATCATACATAGGTATCAGCCACAGGGACCCCCCATACAACATAGTTTTCAGCCACAGGTGTACTCCCAACATACATAGACAGCCACGGTGTACCCCAATACAATACTAACTCGCCACAGGTGTATTCCCCATACTATACATAACACACCAAGGTGCATTCCCCATACTAACATAGGTTTTTTTCAGGGGTACATCCCGGGTGTACCCCCGTACTATGCCCCACATAGACATCAACCATAGATGTACCCCCATACTATGTCCCATATAGACATCAACCATAGATGTACCCCCATACTATGCCCTCATATGGACGTCAGACACAGGTCTGCCCTCATACTGGTCTCGGCACCCCATACTAAGACTCTTTAGGTCCTTCAGCCACAGGTGTAGCCCCAATTAGCTCCCATTCAGGTAGATTCAAGTTGACCTTGTATTACAGTGTTATCAATTACAGCAACATTAGTTTCTGAAGGCAGGTTAAGTTTTTTCCCATTAGAAAAAGTCTTGAAAGAAATCCAAAATTTTAAAGGCCCCCATAAGCAAGCGGGGCTCTGCCCTGGCACTGTGTGAGAGATGCCCAAGAAAGAACTGAAAGGGGGTGGGGGAAACCCTTCCGGGTCGCAGGCCAACAAGATCTAGTAACCATGCTGAGCACCAAGCAAATGTTCAATACCAATACTCCTCGGAAGAATGACTACCCAAAAGGATAATGCAAAAAGATTTTAGGGCCACGTGCAGCTGGGGTGCCTGGGGCCCACCATGGGGGTTGATTCTTGGCTTCCACCATGGATTTTATTTTGGCTTTTCCCGCATGGGGTTGTTCTTGGGGGGTCCCAGTGGATTTTTATTTTTTGAGGCCCACCATAGAGTTGATTCTTGGGGCTCACCAGTTGGAGTTGATTCTTGGGGCCCACCAGTAGAGTTTGATTCTTGGGCCCACCAGTGGGAGTTGATTCTTGGGCCCCCCCAGTGAGTTGATTCTTGGGGCTCAACCAGTGGAGTTGATTCTTGGGGCTCACCAGTGGAGTTGATTCCTGGGCTCACCAGTGGAGTTTGATTCTTGGCCCACCATTTGAGTTGATTCTTGGGGGCCCCCCAGTGAGTTGATTCTTGGCCCCACCATGAAGTTTGATATCTTGGGCCCACCATGATGTTGATTATTGGGGTCCACCATAAAGTTGATTCTTGGGGCCCACCAGTGATGTTTGATTCTTGGGGGCCACCAGTAGAGTTGATTCTTGGGGGTCCACCAGTAGAGTTGATTCTTGGGGGCCACCAGTAGAGTTGATTCTTGGGGTGCCACCAGTAGAGTTGATACTTGGGGCCCACCAGTGGAGTTGATACTTGGGGTCTAGCAGTAAAGTTGATTCTTGTGGCTCACCAGTGGAGTTGATTCTTGAGGTCCACCAGTAGAGTTGATTCTTGAGGCCCACCAGTGTTGTTGGTTCTTAGGGTCCACCAGTAGAGTTGATTCTTGAGGCCCACCAGTGTTGTTGGTTCTTAGGGTCCACCAGTAGAGTTGATTCTTGAGGTCCACCAGTAGAGTTGATTCTTGGAGCCACTAGTGAAGTTGGTTCTTGGAGCCACTAGTGGAGTTGATTCTTGGAGCCACTAGTGGAGTTGATTTTTGGAGCCACTAGTAGAGTTGATTCTTGAGGTCCACCAGTAGAGTTGATTCTTGAGGTCCACCAGTAGAGTTGATTCTTGAGGTCCACCAGTAGAGTTGATTCTTGAGGTCCACCAGTAGAGTTGATTCTTGAGGTCCACCAATGGTGTTGATTCTTGGAGCCCACCAGTAGAGCTGATTCTTAAGGCCCACCAGTGTTGTTGGTTCTTAGGGTCCACCAGTAGAGTTGATTCTTGAGGTCCACCAGTAGAGTTGATTCTTGGAGCCACTAGGGGAGTTGATTCTTGGAGCCACTAGGGGAGTTGATTCTTGGAGCCACTAGGGGAGTTGATGCTTGGAGCCACTAGGGGAGTTGATGCTTGGAGCCACTAGGGGAGTTGATGCTTGGGGCCACCAGTAGAGTTGATTCTTGGGGTCCACCAGTGGAGTTGATTCTTGGGGCCCACCAGTAGAGTTGATTCTTGGGGCCCACCAGTGGAGTTGATTTTTGGAGCCACTAGTGGAGTTGATTCTTGGAGCCACTAGTGGAGTTGATTCTTGGAGCCACTAGTGGAGTTGATTCTTGGAGCCACTAGTGGAGTTGATTCTTGGAGCCACTAGTGGAGTTGATTCTTGGGGCCCACCAGTGTTGTTGATTCTTAGGGTGCACTAGTGGAGATGATTCTTGAGGTCCACCAGTAGAGTTGATTCTTGGGGCACAGCAGTGTTGTTGGTTCTTAGGGTTCACTAGTGAAGTTGATTCTTGGGGCCCATCAGTGGAGTTGATTCTTGGGGCCCACCAGTGGAGTTGATTCTTGGGGCCCACCTTACAGCTCCTGTACATGACTGCACATGGCTCCTGATTTCTCCCTCTTTTTCTCTGCCTTTCTTTCTGAAAGGCAGCCCCAGGTCAGCTATTAGGAAGGGCCCACCATGTACTGCAGGAGGAACCTTTGCCAACCCCCCTGTCCGCTATCATTGGAGCAACAATACGCCACAAGGAATAAATGAGGGCCAGTGTCCTTGGATACCTCTGCCATTTATAAGATCCCCAGTGCTAGATAAACCTTTAGGGATGCAACACCGGAAATTCCTGTTATTAAGGCTTGAGGGAAATGACAATTAGAATATAAAGGATCCAGCGCTGGTGATTGCGTGGATACTGAAGTGTGTATATACCAGGGGCGATGAAAACAAAAAGAACAGCTGCTTCCTCAGGCAGCAACCACAAGCAGAGGCAGAGCTCACACTTCACAAGTCATCACTGACCAAAGTGAAATGCAAGACCTGGGAGGACTGAAACCGGAGGACCTCCACTATCCCAGCTGGGTGTATACACTGACAAGCAAAAGGGTAACAATGCTTTGAACTTGTGACTTTCAGGCTCCATATCTCACCATCCACTACAGGTTTGAATGTGAGACTCCCATCATCTCATAGACAATCATCTTGGTTATACATAAATTTCAGTTTCCACTAGTTAGCATCTACTTAGGGCGACGTATGTTTTTTGTCGCCCAGGCACCTTTTTTTTGCGCACATTAGTAGCGTAGAATGCGCCTGGAGCTTTCAACCTGTTCTACTGCCGGTCATAGATTTAGCGCTTTCTGGCTACAAAGCGACACTTCTGGCTCAGGTAAAACACTGTTAACCCCTTAAGCCAAATGCCTGAAAAGTAGTTAATGACCAAAATTTTTTTTGGTTTTTGCCTCCTTGCGTTTCAACAGTTGTAACTTTTTTATTTTTTCAATGACGCAGTTGTATGAGGCCTCGTTTTATTTGAGACAAGTTGTACTTTATGGGGGGAATAGTTTAAATTCAATTTATAAATAATTGCAGAATTTTTTTTCAATTTATTTTTGATTTTTAATTTTTTTTTTTACACCATTCACATTTCACACTTAATAACTTGTTAGATTAATTCTACAGGTTATTATGGTCGTGTGGATACCTAATATGTGCAGGTTTTTTTGTGTGTGTGTCATTTATGCACAATTATTTTTTATTAAATATTTATTTTTATTATTTATTTATTTTATTTTTTTACACGTCTTTATGTTTTTTACTTTTTTTTTTTTTTTTTAAAATCCAATGAAGGGAGAACTGTGTTACTTTTTTTTCTACACTTAGTAATGTATTAGCATATTCATATATGCTAATACACTGTAATCTGTGTCAGTCTGACACAGGCAGTGATCAGGGCAGCACACAGTCTGCCCTGATCACTGGCTTGTTACACAGACAGCCCTGGGGCTACTCTACATCCCCATGGCTGACTGTGCAGCCATTCCCCGGGCTCTGTCGAGTCACCGGGTGTCCCGATCACCTGACAGAGCAGGGAAACACTTTGATTGCGCTGCGGTAACGCACCGCCGCAATTAAAGGGTTAAAGCACCAGGTAGCAGAGGTTTCCCCCGCTCCCCGGTGCATGCAGAGGCTGCGCTGGGATCAGGGCTGTGTAGTACAGCCCCGTTCCCAGCGAAGCTGCAGCGCCGGGCGCTGCAAACTCTGATGTCTGCAGCGACGCCAAAAGATGTCGCTGCAGATAAATGACCTGAAATGCCCAACATCAAAAGACGTTGGGCGGTCGTTAAGGAATTAAAGTGCTCTACCTGTTCCCGCACTAATGCGTGTTGATTTGCCGCACTGAAGCTATAAATGTGTAGCGTCGTACGGTTGTAGTGCACCCTGCCTCCAGCACGCCCTCCGATCTCAGGTGCATTACAAAGTGCCGCAGGCGCTCTGTAATGCACCTGATACTGGAGTGCGCCCGTTTAAATATAGAGCGAACGGGGCTGCACTCGTTTTTTGGCTAAAAAGAAGCCAGAATTCTGGCGCAGCCCCGTTCATGTCACCCTTAGTTCTGCAGATTCTTGACATGTAACTGCATTGTTACTGTTTTGCTCCTAAAAATCAAAATTTTTATTTTTATTATTTTGTTAGTATTTTGTAAATCCACCTTTGGCTTTCAACACTGCTTGAATCCTTCTGGTTACATCCAATAGAGGGTGCTTGAGCTTTCAGCTCTTTTCCTATAATGCCTTGTGATATGCAGATGCACGTGGGGTGCAGAAAGGCAACTTGAAACCCCACACACCCATATGGTGCTCTTCCCAAGGAGAGATATTGCCCTTTCTGAATCCGTCTGAGCATACTCTCGATCAAGTATGTTTCTATCAATATCTGAGCCCAGGTCTCTTCTACGTGTTCCCAATGTTGGTGCATTCTGGTCAACTCACTTGGGTATGAATACAGCTTTTTCTTCAACTCTACCCACAAGTGTTGGATTGGCTTTAGGTCTGGGGACTGTGGAGGCCGATACAGCAACTCTACTTCATTGTCATTGACCCCTTCCTTCTCCAACCTTGACGTCTGCTTCAGGTCGTTGTCCTGCTGGACACTATGTCGTCCTCTTCATACTTCTAATACTCGAGTGTGTGAAGGGACTCATCTTGTAGGACACTCACATAGAGCTCAGCATTGAGATCAACATCGACCTGGTCAAGTATCCAACACCTTTGGCTGTGAAACCTCCCCATATCCTCAGGTTTCCTCCACCGAACATAATAATTCCTTCAATTTCTTGAACCATTAGTTTCCTTTTCCCTTGATTCTTCCAGATCCATTCGCCCCCATCAGAGCCCGGTCTATTGACTTTCATCTCATCGCTCCAAATCACCTGTTTCCAATCTTCCACTTTTCATACTATAGGCAGTCCCCGACTTATGTCGCTCCGACTTACGTCTGTCCCCTAGTTATGAACGGAACGACGCAAGCCAGGGACAGCCGAGAGCATCCGGCTGCTGTGGCCTGGGCGCTGTCCGCGATCTTTGCAGCTGTACGCGACTCCATGGAAGCGCATATAGCTGACTCTCCGGTCCGCATCCGGGCACTGCTTTGGCCCGGGCACCAGCGGGGATTACTTCGGATGTATGTGACTCCTCCCGGAGCGCATACAGCGGAAGACTCTATTGCAGAGCAGAGAGTGAGCGCTCCCTGCTCCGCAATAGAACTCCGGAAGGCTGCAAGCAGACATGCAACTTTCCGGAGTCTCCGGCACAGGCAGCGCGCGATGCCATCACGCTGCCTGCGCGGCCTGATGACGTCACCGGCCTGTGCCAGGAGACTGAGAGCGGAGAGAAGATGGAGCTGCAGGTAAGCCTCGGAGCAGCGGGGGAGCGAGGTGAGTATTTGTATTTGTTAGTTTTTATTAAGCCCTATCTATACCTACCTCTGGGGGACATACCTGCCTATAGCTGCCTATGGGGGACATACCTGCCTATACCTACCTATGGGGGACATACCTGCCTATACCTATCTATGGGGGACATACCTGCCTATACCTACCTATGGGGGACATACCTGCCTATACCTACCTATGGGGGACATATACCTGCCTATGAGGGACATATACCTGCCTATACCTGCTATGGGGGACATATACCTGCTTATGGGGGCATATACCTGCCTATACCTGCTATGGGGGACCTATACCTGCCTATACCTGTTTTGTGGGACAAATACCTGCCTATACCTGCTATGGGGGACCTATACTTGCCTATGAGGGGACATATACCTGCCTATAATTACACACCATACATATACACCATACATATACTAAATATATTGGTTCCGACTTACATACAAATTCAACTTAAGAATGAACCTACAGTCCCTAACCCGTATGTAACCCGGGGACTGCCTGTATTTTGCAAACTCTTTGCCGACGCTTCTTATAACAAGATTGAAGTTGCGGCTTTTTCACCTTTTTTCGGGCCATCACTCCAGACCTGTGTAATGCGCCCGGTGCTTGCACGGATGTCTGTGATCTCACTCTTACGAAGCCTACGAGCCGCCTCCACTGCCGCGTCTGTCGCGCCAGAACTGATCGACCTTGTGATGAGCGACTTGTTGACTCCAATATTTTGCTGGGACGTCACCTCTTGGCTTTTAATTGGATGGACGGACTTTATTTCCTATTTTCACAACTCTCATGTCGCTCCTATAATGCAGTTTGGCAATTTTCTTGGCCCAGAGACGGTATCGATGAGCTGAATTACGCGGTCTCTATTTTCTTGGGAAATCTTCTTCATGGCTGCTCGAACCAGTGACCTTTTGTTTGGGAATCAGCCTAACAACACACTGAGCTATTAGGGAATGTGAGAACAGGTTGTAATTTGTAGTAACAAGAAGCAAAAGATTGTCCCACCACCAGGAGCAAAACAGTAACAATGCGTACACATTCAATATGTCATAAATGTCTGATATGGTAACACCTCTTTGAGTTTTATTAGGGTATGTTCACACAGCTGATGTTAATGTTGTTTTCAGAGCGTTTCCTCGCCCAAAACAGCATCAGAAAGCCTTCAGAATGCCCCAGTTCATTTTTATTGCTTCCTATGTAAAACAGCGTTGTAGTTCACTCACAACGAGGTTTTTCCGCGCATTTTCCGTGCTTCTTTGGACGCTGTTTTAGGCGCTGAAAAAGAAGTGTCACGTAAATTCTTGAAGCGTTTTTGACGCTGAAAATCCCTATAGGAATCAATGGAAAACTTCAAAACCTCATTGTGGTGTTTGACGCTTTTTTTGGTGCTTTTTTTGGTGCGTTTCAGAAAGTAAACAGTGTTGGAAAACCCCTTCAATAACAAAACAAAACCTTATCTGAAACAACGCTGCAAAACCTTGATGGAAACCACGAAGAACAAAACCTGATCAAAACCTCAACTGAAAAGTGCTGCATTGAGGCTCTTTCCAGACGAGGTGTTGGCGCTGATTTGGACGCTAAAAATTCAGGGCGGCATGTATGAACGGGGCTGCGTCAGATATCTGGCGTCTTTTCAGCCCAATATCAGGCGCGGTCACGTTCGCTACATTTTTAAATGGTGCGCACGCCATTATCAGGCGCATGACAGAGCGTCCGCGGCACTTTGTAATGCGCCCGATCTCGGGGGCGTGCTAAAGGCAGGGTGCACTGGAACCGTACAAAGCTATAGATTTATAGCTTCGCTACGGCAATTCCAGGCGCATTACAGCTGGCTTAGGTAGAGCACTTTCAAAGTGGTTTACCTGAGCCAGAAATGTCGCCCAAGTGCTAGAATGCACCTGATTTATGACCTGCTGTAGACAGGGTTCTTAGATCAGGCGCATTCTAGCCTATTGTTATGCGCATGAAGTTTGACCTGTAAACGCCAAATTTCATACATGCCGCCCTCAGTGTCCAAATCAGTCATGTGAACTTACCCTTAGGGCCATCAAGACAAGTTCAGTCTGAAAAAGTGGCCCTTGGACAGAATAGGTTGTGCACCCTTGTTACAGTGGGTATATTTCCTATGACGTCTTGCCGAGATCAGATACTTCTTGTTTATCTAGTGAACACGATTGGAATACTGTATTAATCACCACAGACAAAGGATCTTGCACCTTTCTATTTTTGAGTGTTGCAAGGATGAACCAGAACTGAGAATGCCTGTGACTTGTACCATTGTGGGTCTTTAGGTGTTGTGAAACTACAAGTCCCAGCATGCCAGCTTCAGACTGTCCTGACATGATTTGTGGCTCCACAGCTGGACAGCCGCAGAAAGCCAATGTAAATGTACAATGCGTAACCAGTTAACTAGATTACACATAAGTAATGGATGTGAGCAGCAAAACAACAAATATAATAAGCAAATAATATAGACATTGGCAATGATAGCCCCATACTGAGCTACTCTACTGCTTGTCAGGCTGGGGGATAAAGTGCGGTGATGGTGCAACAAGAGGCTGCTGTGTGTCCTCTTGCCCAGTAGATGGCACCACAACACAGAAGGTGAAGAGCTGTGGCTGGCAAAGGAATCTACCAGAGAGACAGCAGTTGGAGAAGCAGTTGGAGAGCCAGAGTGAGGCTATGTTCACACGGCTTATTTTTGGACATATTTCAGCCAGTAATTCGCGCCGTACTGCGCGAATTATGGGCTGAAATGCGTCCCAGTCATTACGGTAATCCTAAATTCTCATAGAGAACTATGGATTACGGCTCCTCTCCCTGCTTGCACAATACGGCGAGTGGGGAGATAAGTGACATGTCAATTATTCACAGCGTATACGCGCTGAGAATAATGAATGTCTATGGGGCCGGCGGGCTGCTACCAACCCCCCACCCCTGTTCCCGCCCCTCCCCCGTACATACGGCGTGATTGCGGGGCGAAATATGTCCTGCAATTAAGCCGTGTGAACATAGTCTAACAGAAAGAGGAAAGGGAGGTGCCTGAGATCAGACAGAGGAGAGAGAGAAGCAGAAGGGAGGTTGGTGTGGGGTGTCCCCATTTGAGAGGGTAACTCGTGTGTCCTGTACTGTTAAGCAATGAGAAGGGTTGTTTTAGCTCCCCTGCACCAGAAAGCAAGAGGGACGTGTTACCTGAGTGAAGGTCTCAGGATAGGGTGGACGGATGAAGAGGTGACGTCTCCCATCACCGGATTCATCCCCAAGGCCGGCCTCTTGTTCAACTTGTCTCTCCAACATTGCATTATTGTTTTTTGTCTTACATTCTCTCTGTGAGAGAAACCTGGGTCTTTGAAGACAAGTCTCATTCTCATGCTTTGTGGTAGCCTTAGACCTAATTCCAGGGGGTGTCTATATTTCAGACAAGCAGTTATAAGTGAGCAACTGTTCAGTTTACCCATTTGTGGCTGCTTGGGTACTGCCTTGTTGGCACAATCACTATTGTTGGGATCGTTGCTTGGAGCTTTAATAACAGAAATCTTGGAGGTGCGTTGTATTGAGGCAGAAGGAGCTGAGGAAGAGCAGAGCATCGGAGTCTTGTGAGGATTGTAGATTTATGGGGGGAGATATTGGAAGGGATCTGTGTCATTAGAAAATAAAATATCATTTAACACCTATTTTATTTTATACACTTTTTAAGAATTTTTTGGGTGTTTTTTCTCTATAATTTCATATCTAATTTCTTTTGTAAAAAAATCCTGAAATCCTTGACAGTTTATACACCTTGTCACTACGATTATAAATAGTACTATCCCATCCTGTTTCTGGTAGAAAATAAACTTTTCAAATGACAGTCTACTCTTTTATCGCAACTAGATGCAGGAGATTACAATAAAGGTGACACCAATGTGTATGTTAAGCACAGGAGTCCACCATAAATATAGGAGTTGTCACCGCTCCTCTTCCCTGCACACTGGGACTTCACTTATACAAGGTCAACTGGAGCCTAGAAATGCTCACTATAGAAAGGTCAATGGGTATACTTCCTGCACACAGCTCCTATGTCCATAAAGCTCAGGCAAGATGGCTGCTCTTATAGTTAAATAGTTACATAGTTTAGTTAAGGCCGAATAAAAGAATCATAATACGTCTCCATCCATGTTCAGCCCTTTTTTGATATAAAGTGTTCCCGATTGACTCCTGCAGGAGAAGGCAAATGAGAAACTACTCCATGACATTGTAAGTTGACCAAATGGTCCTCATTTTAGGGTAAAAAAAAATCTCCTTCAACATCTCCAATTGGTAATCTAGAATAAATCCGCTGGATCTAAGATGAGATACGCCCCCTCCAGAATCCTGGATCAACTATAACTTGTTTATATTATGTTACATCCAGAAATGTAGATCCAGACCTTTCTCCAGAATCTTGGTCACTCATAACTTGTTCTATTATTACATCTAGAAATTGTATCCAGACGTTCTGCCAGAATCTAACACTCACTATAAACATGTGATATTATTACTTCTAGAAATGTTCCAGACCCTTTCTCCAGAAATCATGGTCACTTTAAATTGTTATATTATTACATCTAGGAGAATGTCTCCAGGACCCTCTCCCAGATATGCCATGGTCACTATTTACTTGTTATACTATTAAATTTCTAGAAATGTATCCAAGACCCTTCTCAAGAATCATGGTCACTTTAGAGACCTGTATTTATCATTACATCTAGAAGAAATGTAAGAACAGGACCATTCTCAGACAAATTCACTGGTCACTAATAACTTGTTAGTATTTATTAATCTAGAATGTCTCCCAGGACACCCTTCTCCAGAACTCCTGGGTCACTAGAACTTGTTATATATTATCATCATGAGAAATGTATCTGGACCATTACTCCAAGGGAATCTCAGGTCACTTAACTTGTTATATTATTACATCTGAAATGTATCCAGACCTTCTCCAGAGATGACACGTTCACTATAACTTGTTATATTCATTACATATAGAAATGTATCCAGACCCATCTCCAGAGATCTAGTCACAATTAACTTGTTCTAGAGACTATTACATCTAGAAATGTATCCACCCTCCCCCCCCCCCCCCATACCGACCTTATCTCCAGTATCCTGGTCACTTTACCTTGAGAATATATAGTCATTCATCTAGAAAGTATACAGACCTCAATTCTCCAGAATCCTGGGTCACGACTATTAAACTTGTATATATTAATACCATCTGAAGAATGTATCTGGACCCTTCCCAGCAATTTATCGGTCCACTATAACTTGTTTTTTAGTACATCATAGAAACATGTATCCTAAGTCATCTTCTCCAGAATCCTCGTTCACTAGTAAAAACATTGTTATTTATTACAGATCTAGAAATGTATCCAGTACCTCATCTCATAGAGAAATTCCTTAGTACACTAAACTGTGTTATATTATTACATCAGAATGAAATGTATCCAGACCCTCTTCTCTCTCAGAATCTGGTCACATAAACTTGTTTTTGTATTAAGATTTGAAATGTATCCAGACACCTTCTCCAGCAATCCTACGGTCACTATAACTTGTTATATTAGTTATCATACTGGAGAAATGTATCAGTCCTTCTCCAGTATATCTGTGTCACTATTACTTTTTGTACATCTAGAAATGTATCCAGTTCTTCATACAGAATCCGGTGGGTCACTAAGTAACTATGAGATAGATATTATACATCTAGAAAATGTAGCCATTCCCTTCTCCAGAATCACGGTCACGTATACTTGTTATTATTATTACATCTGAATGTATCAAGATACCCTCTCCAGGAATTATCCGGTCATCTATAACTTGTTATATTATTACATCTAGAAAAATGTCATCCAGACCGCTTCGCAGAATCAATCTGGGTCACTATAGACATTGTTTTATATTATTACATCTAGAAATGTTGAAGTCCAGACCCTTCTCCAGAATTCCCGAGATGTCAACTATAACTTGTTTTATGAAAATTACATCTGGAGGAAATAGTCTATCAGCGTCTTTCGCCAGAAAATCCTGGTCAAATATAGCTTGTCTTATTATTTACATCTAGAAAACTGTATCCAGACCCCGCTCAAGAACTACTGGGGGGTCACTTTAACTTGTTGTTATTATTACATCATAGAAATGATTTCCAGAACCCTTACTCCTGAATCAGAGGTCACTATAAACATCTTGTTATATTATTTAATCGTAGAAATGTATCTATGACCCTGTTACTACCAGTAATCCCTCGGTCACTATAACTTGTTTATTACATCTATAAATGTATTCAGACCTTGCTCCAGAATCCTGGTCACTGAATAAATTGATATATATTACTTACATCTAGTATGTTCCAGACCCATCAATCAGGAATTCTTGGTCACTATGAAACAGTGTTATATTATTACATCTAGAAATCGTATCGCAAAACACATTCTACATGAATCCCGAGTGTCACTATTATTGTTATATTATTACATCTAGAGTAATGTCTCCAGACCTTCGCCAGAATTCCTGGTCTACTATAGATTGTTAATATTATTACATAGCTAGAAATGGTCTCAGAACCCTTCTCCTGAATCCCTGGTCACTATAAAAGCTTGTTATATTATTATAATTTTAGAAAAGTATCCCAGGACCCTTCTCCAGAATCCTGGTATCACTAATAACTTGTGTCATAGTTATTACAATCTGGGAAATGTATCCAGTTCCTTCTGTCAGAATCCTGTTCACAATTAACTATATTACATATAGAAGATGTATCCCAGTACCTTCATCACAGAATCATTAGTCACATAGTAACTTGGTATAATTATTACTCATCTAGAAATGTATATACAGACCTATATGTTCAGGAATACCGGTAACTATAACTTGTTATATTAGATTCACATCTAGGAAATGTCTCCAGCGACCCTTCGCCATGAATCTGGTCACTATAGCTTGTATTATAATTTATTACATATAGAAAATGGTTATCAGACCCCTCTCACAAGAATCACGTGTGTCACTATAACTTGTTATTATTACTACATCTAGGAAATTTCTAATGCGCTTCTCCTGAATGCCCTCGGTCACCTAATAATTGTTATATTATTACATCCTAGAAAATGTTCCCAGATACCCTTCGCCAGGAAATTTCCTGGTACAACTATGAGCCTTGTTATATTATTAGCATCTAGAAATGTATCCAGTACCCCTCTCAGAATCCCGGTCACTATTACTTGTTATATTATTACATCTAAAATGTTTCAAGACCCTTCTCCAGATTCTGGTAACTATAACTCTGTTATATTATTACATCTAGAAATGTTTCCAGACCCTTCCTCCTCAGAAATCCCTGAGGTCACTATAAAACTCTGTTATATTATTACAATCGCATGAATGCATCAGGGCCCTTTTAGACTCGGTTATTGAAATTCTCAATGACAAAGTTCCTCTGGCAGGCGAGCAGTTCAAACAGTCTCACTGCTCTAACAGTATAAGAATCCCTTTCTATGTTTTTGTGAAACTTTCGTTCACTCAAGACGTGGGATGCACCCCTTGTTCTGGATACATTTCTGGAGGTATTAACTAAATGTCTTGGGAGAGATTCTCTTTATTGACCTAGAATGATGTATTTAAACATTTTATTATGATCCCCCCGGAAGCCGTCTTTTCTCTGTAAACTAAATAACTACTAAATTTGCCAATCTTTCTGGTGTAATGACTGTAGGTCATAATCCCAGTCCTTTTTTTTATTTTTGTTTGCCCGCCTTTGTACCTGTGTTTTCCAAGCTATACATGTCTTTCACTGTGCACTGGGCCTCAAACATGTCCATACAATATTCCATGGAGTGAGTCAACCAGTGATTGTATAAATGGCCTCCCAGAGATATAATGTGCTCATCATGTCTTGCAGAGACTATGCTACCTTGTTAATACACCCATGATGCTATTTGCTGTGGCAGCTGTGCCTGATATTGGCATGCTACAATTAAGTGTACTGTCCACCAGGGATTACCCAAGTCACTTGTCATCCAATCTACTTAGTTAACCCAAGCGTATTTTCCATTTAACATAGTAATAAATGTAGATGGATTTTCTCTTCAGCCCATGTGCATAACCTTGTAGCGAATTTAATATATGTTTAAACCTAATCTGCCATTTCGCTCTGCCCAGGCCTCCAACTTATTCTGATTCCCCTTTGTTATAAATAATTAGTACCTCTATTCGTGTTGATTACTTTATCGAGAGCTTTGTATCATTCTGGCAAAGATCGATATTTATATCTGTGTAATACCTGTGTAAGATCATTAATGAAAAATGGGTTTAAAGAGGGATAGGGCCTCAGAATAATGAGCCCTGATGGTCCCCACTAGTAAGCAGGGAATCCCGTACAAAAAAAAAAAACCCACCCTCACTACAACCATACACTTTTGAAATAAATCTTCTAGGAGTATGCACCGTTACATTACCCACCACTTTGTTTTCTATTCGTGAGACCACGTAGTTGCTTACCCACTTGCACACATTTTCCCCCCAGTATCCCTCATGTCTCATTTTTATTTACCATACCTTTTAATGTGGCACCGTTTCAAATGCTTAGAAAAATCTTGATATATGACAAGATCACAGTGCCTCAATATCCGATCCAGTCTACGACACTGAGCTTCTATAGAGTGAACGCTGATGAGATTTGTCTGACAGGGAAAAAGACTTCCTTCATATAAACCAATGTGATGGAACGGAGTTATACATATTATTTTCTCTCAGTGAGATACTCCAGGAAATATTCTCTGAGAAAGAAACTTCAAACTCATATTTTTACCCAACAACAGAGAGGCCTATGCTTACCGGACTATAGTTTCCTGGATTCACTTTTTTTTATACACCTTTTTGAATATTGGCACCACCTTTCAGCTATGCAGCACATATACGGGACATACCGTCCATAATATTAAAGGGGTTTTTCTCGCTACAAAAGATCATATTCAGATTATAGGGAAGAACAGTAAAATATGTATTTTGTAATGGTTTGCATTACATTAAGTCAACTTAAGTATAGCAGATATGTAAGCTTTATCTGGAGCATCAAGAGATATTTCTTTGCAGCTGCTAGTCGGGTGACACGCCCCCTTTTATGTGAATTTGGCTGACTGACATTTCATTCAGCCTGTGGGATTCGCCCCCGGTTGGGATTCCGCCTCTGGGACACTGCCCCCTGGCAATCTCGTGATTGGCTGACAAGGACATAGAGCATTACCAGCCATGTTGGGATAACACTATCAGACTGGAACGACCCAGACCGCACCCTGCGATGTGTGTGATTTAGAGCTGCCTTTCACACCTCCGGTGTTTAAATCCCCTTCTGAGCTGTTAGAACCTGAAATAACGTGTGAGCCAGCTATGTGAAGAGGGGCGAGGATGGCTGTATAACTCAATCTCCCAGCTCTAAGGTGATTAGAATCTGGGCAATTACTGTTTAACTCATAGAGAGATACCGTATATAACACTAGGAAAGTGTTACAAATTCTCCTATGCCTTCCTCCATATAACACAAGCTTTAGTCTCCATGTCTGATAACAGAGGTTGTGGAGCTGAGTGGGGGGTCGGGGGGCAGTTGATGCCATTCATCGATGTGTTTCATCAGTTCTGGCTGTGTGTATAAATGGTGTCTACTAGCTACAGCATAGGGAGAAGTGTTGGAGACCAGTGGTAGACTGAAGGCTCCTGCAGACAGAAACGGAGAAAAACACTGCAGAGAGGCATTGCAAGCTGTCCTCTCCAGACAAACCTTCCCTTCCACTGATTCACACAGGAATGATTGATGTATACTAGCTACATTCAGTGAGAGGAATCATGACAACGCCGCTGAGAGGAGAGACACTCAGCCTGCTGGGGCAGGAGTGACCACGCCCTTGCTGGGAGGGAGAGCACGCGCCTGCTGGAGAAGGAAGAGATTAGCCCCTCGGATTTCCAAATCTTCAATCACATAGAAGCTGCTGGAAGAGCACGTAACGCACTTCAACACGATTTTAAAACCCCTTTAAGATATAGGGGCCTATCGGTATGACATATCCACTTTAACTCTTCTTAGGACTTCTGGAATGGGGGATTTGTCTATTTTAGAATTTTCTTAAGGCAGAGCTGCAATTCTTATGAGGTTTGTAGATTGGGAAAAAAATTTAAGGTGAGTTATATTACTCATCACCTCTGTTCAACAGGAAGCTCATCCTCCTCGGTAAAAACTCCAGTGGAAGAAAAGAATTGTTTTTTATAGGATGTTACTTTCTTCTCATCGCCCTCCACAGTTATCTCCACTCTCTCCTACTTTTCATAGGGCCAAACATTCTCTCTGTTATTATTCATCTTTACTATTTATATAGTTGATAAAAATTACATCATATACACATGAAGAATAAATATAGACTATATTTATATCAGAACAATTAAAAAACGACTAAGAAGAGAATAAAGATATGTGTCTGTGTCTTGCACTTGTAATTTATGAAATTTAAACTATTGGTGTGATAGTATAGTCCCTTTTTAAAGCTTGAGAAGTGTGGTGTGGGAACAGGTTATATAATTAAACAGCTAATTGACCATGGTGATCTGAAGTTCACTAGGGAAACAGTTATCTATCAAAGGGATTGAGAGAAAAGAGGGCAGTCGAAGTTAACGAGAAGAGCGTGAATCTAGTAGAGCCAGCAGAGTCGACAAAGTGCACCTATCACCTCCACCACAAAAAAACACAAAATATAAGTAGTAGATGGAAATTATAAGGACTATTTCAATAAATGTCATTAGCCATAATCAGGAGGGCTGGACTCAGGTATTTCAGGGGAACAGATTGTTACTTTGTCACTTTCTTAGAGATAGAGTCATTTAATGATTAGCCAGGGATTATTTCTGTTGAGGAGATATGCAACTGTGAAGGGGCGATGATGGAGCTTGGGGGTTATAGCCGGTAAGTAGCTAGTACAGGGTTATCTGAGTCTCTTATGCATACACACGTGAGAACATTAGTATGTGCAGGATTCTAGGTTTCTAGCATTCTCTGCTGGTTTACTGTTATATCCCAGCACAAGAAAATGTTAGCAGCAGAGTGTTATCACTGATGACATGATCGTAAAATTTGCCTGCTCACCCTGTTACACAGTCAGATGGAGACTATCCCAGCTCAGATAGACATAAAGAGATTACTGTGAGCACAGCTGTCAAAAATTAGCGGAATCATTCAAAGCTGTTTCATATGGCTCGCAGAACTTGAGCGCCAAAAATTTAACACAGACTATGTTAAAGGGCATAGCTCTATTTTTTTTTTTTGTTTTTTAAAACCCTGAATTACAAGGTGAAATAAACTTAACTTTTCGCTAATGGAGGCATGTATTTGAGAAATGTAAGTATGTTAGTCCATGAATTTTCAGACTCGATCTGGAAGGTCGTTAATGATAGGGTCTTCTTTCAAGATTGAATTTTAGTGCGCGAGTAATAAATGATTGTTGAGTATGGATGAATATCACATGGGAAAAATGTTGCAGTAGGTATGGTGGGAACTACGGAGATGAAAGCATATGGAAACCTTTTTTGTTAAAGTTAGAGAAAAAGAGCAAATTTGAGAAAAATTAATTTGCTAAGGTGGCAAGGCGGTAAGAAGGTTCAGGCAAGGTATTTTTGGATGTTTTAGTATTGAAAAGACAAGATGGTAACAACTCAAGGCATGACGCGAACTTTCTATATTACTAAAGAAAATGTGGGCACCGCTTGAGTACTAATGGCTTTTCATTCTTTTGAGTAAAATATTATAACTCGATGGGGAAGAAAGATGGATGACGCTTTATGTCCTTACTTGAAATGGTTTTATGGGGACTATCTTTTTATTTGTTATGAGCTCACATCTTTTTATGTTAGAAACTTTGTAGATCTGGATACCCAATTAAAAAATTATTTAACCTTTAATGCTATGCAAAAAACAGGCAAGACAGTCCTGACCTGTATAACATGTTGATAGGTCCATTGATCGCATGGTTTGCTTCTTGATTCTAATGGACATTTTGTCATCAATAGTCGCAGTCAGGTGTGCTTTTATGAAGCCAGGGACTTGATCAGGAAAACATGTGAGATGGTTGAGAATCTGAGCAGAGATGAATATGGCTGCCTCTGTGATCATCAGGTCTGTGTAGGTGAACAAAGGTGCTGACAGGAATGTAATAAGTACACATACTAGAGCTGATAACTATGTGTCCCATAGTGAAGATTCATTTACTGCTAGAGTCTTGGCTGCCTATCATTCATGGTGTTCTGTTCTTTACCTCTTCTGATAGGAAGGGAAGACATGGTCATGGAAGGACTTGCACTTTTGAATTGGATGAATCTGTGCATATGGAATGATGGAGATTAACCCTGTAGTTCAGTAGAGGAAGCCATGTCCCCACTGACACAGGTTTTTTCGGATCCGGTTTTTCAGGCGGTTTGCCAAAAGTTTTTTCAGGAACCAGCCTGATAAAAAAGAACGGCTGAAAATGAAGCAGAACGCGTGGCTCCATGGAAATAACCCGGTGCAGCAGTCCCCCACAGTCCACCACTGGCACGGGTTTGTCCGCCGAATTGCTTTGTCTCGCAGGGTCGCGAGTCGGCGACGCAAAACCGATTGTAACATGCTCCTTCTTCCGTGCATGATCAAATGGGAGGGGAAGGGCTGTTCTCTCCAGCCCCACCCTATACTACACCAACCCAATCTGGCCGTGAGGGTCTGGGCCGCACCCAAAAACAGGAACAAACTACCGGCCGGCAAAACTGTGGCAGTTAGTCTGTGAACTGTGCAAGGTGGCCGACCCAGAACGAGGGGGTACACTCACGCAGAAGAGCAGGGGACAACGTTGGCGGCGGCCGCCACGACAACCGAAATCCAGGCATCGCCTGCGGCCCTCACAGCTGTGGGACTTACGAAGTTGCGGGGGGGAGGGCCCCGAAGACACCCGGGCACCCATCGCAGGTAAGGAGTTCGCCCGTTCGCTCCCACGGGGCGCACAGCAGATAGCGCATCCGTGTCGTCTCGGCCACTTCCACAGGACCATGCGTTCCAGAGCGCCCCAACCAGAAGAACAGGCACCACACCGGGAGCTGCGGGAAAATGATGTTCCACACGAACTCCAGGGGCTGGACTGGCGCGGTTTGTAGCCAGTCATAGCAAACGGTGATGTGTAGTCAGCGGAAGAGCCTGCACAGAGGCCATTATTGCAGCTCGATGCGATCAACGCATGATCTGCGCAACTGGGCAGGTCTAAACATGAATTGCATTACGGGCCTTTCAGGCATGGCGGAGCGCCGGGCCCATATAGACTGAACTGCACGTAGCGGCGCCTTAAGGACTGGAGGAGGGTGACGTTTCACTATCCCCCTCCGCGACGCCTATGGATCAGGGGTAGGGGGTGTGTTGAGATGATGAGTGGCAACGGATGGGGGTCTATAGAAGAACGGAAGCGTTGGCAAGGCACGGCCGCGGCTCGCGGCGCAGAGCTCTAGGATAGCCGGGCTACCGCTCACAAGGGGAGGCGCAGGTAAACCGAGGAAGGGCGAACGGCTTCAGGTTATAGTGACCTCAAGACAGAATTCATAAGTGATAATGATTTGGTTTTATTTTATTCATTTAATTATTTATACTAGTCGGAGGCAATGACTTAATCACTGCAATGCATAATCTCTAAAGGGGAGGAAGAAATAAAAAGGGAAGCCGAGGGTGTTCAACACTGTGCGTGCCTTCATTACTGTCTTCTTTGCCCTTATCACTAGATAAACGGGGGTAGGGGGAAGAGCACGCATGAGCTAGACCTAATCGCAAATATTATAAAAGGGGGGTGGGCAGGAAGGGTGATAGCGGAGGCGGACGCTGGAAGGGTTCCCACTAGAAACTGGAACTAATATACTCTATAAGGTGGGGGGAGATACACTATCGAGACGGCTGACTATGTTGCACTGATAACTGAAAATGGGGGCCTCCACTGATCTGCCTGAAATAACTAATGGGGAGGAGGTCTACCAAAATCATTGCGGCCGATTTATCTGCCGTATCAGACTATAATGGGGATGAGGTGGGACCTCTGATGAATGCCTATCACTAAAGGGAGGGGGTACCTGGGAATGCCCTTATCATCGTAATTGGGAAGATAGTGCAGATAGAGAAAGTGCCCTCTGGCGCTTTTGTGTGCATATCATCCCCCCCCCCCCCCCCCCCCCCCCCCCCACCCCCCCACCCCCCCCCCCCCCCCCCCCCCCCCCACACCCCCCCCCACCCCCCCCCACACCCCCCCCCCCCCCCCCCCCTACACCATATACCCCCCCCCCCTAATGGGTGGTTACCTGGATCGCATTGGCCTAGATCAACTAAAGGGGGCCCACTTGATATGCCTATCACTGAATGGGGGGGGGTCCTGACCTGCAAAATCATCCTAATGGGGGAGTAAGGCTCCACATATTCGGCGCTGCTTATTCACTAAGGGCGAACAAAAAGAACGAAGCATTAAAAAATAATTATCTTTTGGAAGGGCGGGGTGGGGTTCCCTGGCGATTTCAACTTATTAACTTGATCCCGGAGTATATACTATAAAAGGGGGCCTGCACAATAGACCTGAATCAATAAAGGAAGGGGAGCCAGACTAACTGCTGCCAGATCAATCTAAACAGGGGAGTAACTTGGGCGTCATGCTCTTTTTCATGATCTAAAGGGGTGGGGGTTCCACTGAGCGCTGCTAATCACCTTACTTAAGGGCAGGGTGACTGTCTGACTTTCACTTAAAGCGGACCGCGTCCCTGGCAGCTACAATCAGTCTTCTCACTATTGGGGATAACATGGCCGCTGCTTATCAGCAATAAAGGGGAAGGGTCCTGGTCGCGCTGCATTTTCACCTCTATTGGGGGGCCTACCTGGACTGGACCCTATCAACTAGATAGGGAAGGGTCTCTGGCACATGCACTATATCTTCTAAGGGGGAGGGAGGGGGTCCTGGCGCTGCATATCACTAACTAGGGGGCCCTAACCCCGTGACACCATTCCGTGCCTATCTACTTTGATAAAGGGGGAGGGTCGTTGACTGCACCTATCTCACCTAAGGGCGAGTCCCTGGCGCAGTGGGTGCCATATCACTATACAGGGGGCCCCCTGACTTCTGACCTGAATAGACTAGACTAAAGGGCGGGCGGCCCTGACTGCTATATCACTAAAGGAGAAGGTGATCACCTTGGCATGCGCCTTGATCCTCTGCTAATGGGGCGAGTCCGGGGCCTGAACTATCATAGGGACACGAACAGAGTCGTGACTGCCTATCATAACCTAAAGGGGGGGCCATGGAGACTGCCTAATCCACATAAAGGGGGGAGCGAAGCCAGACGACTAGAGCCATTCCTGTTGGGGGAACACTGTGAATGGCCGCCTATTATTATACACTTGAAGGGGGCTAGTGGGTATTCGTGGGGGTATAAGTGAGTTTGTTGGGATCATCACTTGTGTTTTGATTTCATCTTGCGACTATTTTTAACTTCATTTAAAATTTGACCTGCTGGGAGGGTTTTCGCGTCGGGCCCATTAAACCTGACATTAGAAGTATAAACACCTAAAATATAGTAATGTGAAGAGTGGCGGTATCAATGGGCCTCCCTGTCTGATGACCCTGCCCTATCTTCAACTAAAAAGGGGTAGGGTACAGTCAACCTGATCTCTTGATAACCGGGCAAAACATTGAATGCACTCTATCTCTAAAGGGGTAGCTAAAAGGTCCTTGCACTGAGCATACCTGCTCTATCACTAAAGGTGGGGAGACGGATGTGGCACTGATTGCGGGTCTCTGAAGGGGCCTGTGAATCACCTAAAGAGGGAGGGTGTCCCGCCTGGATGCGCTGCTTTTATCAAACTATATTAATGGGGGGCCGATACTCTGTGTGACCTAGTCATACATAAGAAGGGTGAGGGAACTCCTGGTCCGTAGACGCGGATTGCGGGGGCCCATCGAGCGACTGCTGTGCCTATTGCTCTAAAATGGGGTCGTCTTCAAACTGGCTAGACTCGATTTTTACTGTGCTTTTCTGATTTGTGCCTTATCACTAAAAGGGTAGGAGGGGTATACCTCTGGCGTTTGCTCACTCCTTGACATATAACTTAAAGAGGCGGCCCCCTCCTGGATGGCCTACTGAACATCTAAAGGGGGGGAACTACCTGCGGGCGGGGGGTCCCCTGACATCACTACCTAAGACCGCTAATAGGATGGGCCTCTGACACTTCCTTCTTAATACTAAATCTTCTCTAATTTAAAGGAGGTGAGGTAGAGCACAACATCTGAACATATATCTTATCTTAAACCTTCCCTACTTACAAACTCTAATACGGAGATTTTGACAGGGTGGGACCATAACCCCACTGTCCTTCCACATCCTATAAACCTATAAAGGGACAGGCGATCGGCAGGCTTGAACACGGATCCCTACAAACTAAAAGGGCAGCAGAGAGTTTACTACATTTAATTGGCGTAGCGGGTACCCACAATCCTATATACTTCACTGTGGGGATGAGGTATACCTTCAAAAAGTAACCCTTTATCCGTTATTTACATACTTTATCACAGGACGTATGTCCGTCTGTCGCTGGCGTCGGTGTCTTCCTAGAACCTAAATAGAGGGACCTTTCTTAAGAAATACCGCGAGACCCCCTACGTTCCCAATTGTTGACTAAACCTACTCTACCTCGGTTATTATAATTGTTTGGGGGCTTGCAGCAACATCTGATCTCTGTAGCAATTGAGAGGGAGTATATATGGTTAGGTAGGGTAGACGAGGATATGAGGATATTGTTTATGGTGGGAGAAGCGCGACGGTGGTGGAATGGCGCGATGGGATGATGATGTAATTAGGAGTTGATGTGTAATGGCGTTAGGGGGATTAAGCAGGCTGGGAGGGGCTGACGATATTGGTTTAGTGGAGTCGGTGCTTAGAATAGGTAATGGGGTTTAAAAACAGTGGGTCTCATGCGAAGGGGGCATAGTTATGAAACGACTGGAGTGTGCACGTTTGCTTCGGTGGAGGACAGAAAGAGGAATGCACAATTCGGTGGGGGAGAATAATAGCTGGGATATAACGTGTGTCATATTTGTGGAAGGAGAGCGGGGTCGGGGGAGGAGAGGGGCTGTTTATATGTGTGTTAAGTGGATAATTCGTAGAGGAGGGGGTTATTGTATGTGGAAGTGGGAGCGGGAGATGAGGGGGAGTGGGAGGGGGGGGGGGCGGAGAGATTATTGAGTGTTATTAAGTGGGTGAGAAGAGGGGGAATATTGTGAAATGTGGTGTGCGAGGGGGATTATTGTTTAAACGTGGCTAGCGCTGTGGGGAGTCGGGAGGGGGGTCTTGCGCGTGGAGATGCAGTTAGGCATCGGATTATATTGTATTGTGAGAAGGGCAGCGGTGATCGTGGAAAGGGAGATAGGGATTTTAGGGGAATATAGGGGAAGGCAGAAATGGGGGATGGGATCATGGCTGCGCCCGGGGGATATTTGTATGTGGCGTGGCGTGGAGGGCGAGGAATTTGTATCGTGGGGTTTGGCTTGGGGATATTGTATGTGGTGGAGGGGGAGGGGAGAGGGGGGGGGGGTGGAAGGGGGGGAATCTAGGATTTTGTATTGTGGGAGGAGGCGGGTCGCGGATATTGTTATGCGGGTGGAAGGGGGGAATATGTATGTGGTCGGTTGGAGCGCTTGCGTGCGTTGCAGAGTAAGGAGTGTGAGTTCGAAAGAGGGAGGGGATATTGTAAATTTTGCCAAAAAATAAACAACACATAAGATAAAATGCGGGCTGGAAGGGATGGGGATAAGTTGTAAGAATTGTTTGGAGGGATGTAATGAACGAGAGAGAGTCTTACTCGTGTGGATGTGAGCGGGAGGTGGTAGGGGGAGATTGGAGGAGGGGGGGATGAGCGGGAATGTGTGGATGCGGCAGGAGGGAAGGGAGAGGGAGTTGATTGTCTTAATCATGTGGCAAGAGAGGAATAGAGGGGGATCGATTAGGCGGATATTATAAGTGGTAGGGGGGATAGTAGATTTGTTATGTGGGTGGCAAGGTGGAGGGGGATATTGTTTATCGTGGGCGCGTATGGTGGCAAAGAGAGGAGGGGACGAAGTAGGTGATATTGTATGGTAGGGCGAAGTGTCAGGAGGATGGGGAAGCTATAGAGATATTTGACGATGTGGGTCTGGGGACTATCGACTGTAGTCTGGAAAGGGTAGGGGGTTATGTTGCGAAGGGGAATGGGGTAGGGTCATTGGAGGGGATATTGTTTATGTGGTGTGAGAAAGGGGGATTTAGTAAATACCATATTGTGGGTTGAGCAGCGGTGGGTGTATGGAACGGAAGGGGGATGATATTGTATGTGGGTGGAAGGGAGGCGAATATTGATACATGGGATTATGTGTATAGTGGGAGCTGGATGAGTTGCGGAGAGGGATGAATATTGAGAATGTGGGTTGGTAGGAGATATTAGTATTTGGTGGCAGGGAGTGAAAGCGGTGTTGGAATGATGGAGGAGGCGGAGAGATAGGGCTAGATATTGAATATGTGGTAGTGGTGGGGGATATTGTATGTTGAGGGTTATGGTGGTTGGGTGAAGCGGGAGTGGGAGTTCAAGGAGAAAGAGAGGAGTGGGGAGAAATTATTGTAGCGTGGTGGGCGGAGGGGGGAATGATTAGAATTGTGAAAAATGCGGGTGTGAATGGTGAGGGGAGAATATATTTGTCTATTGTGGGAGAGATGGAGGGTGGAGGGGGGGGGAGGATACTTGGGTATGGGATACTGGATATGTATGTGGCGTGGCGAAGGGGGGAGGCGTCTAGTCAAATGGGGACAGTTGTGAATAAGGGGCGGGAAGACATTTGGACACTTGTAATGTGGGTCGTGGAAATTGGACTAGGGAAGAGGGTGGGGAGGGACATTGTCGGGACATTGTCAGAGTGGGTGTGGAGGGGGATAGTGTATGTGGACTGTTGGGGTGAGGGGCATATTGGTAATATCAATTCTTTGAGGTGGTGGGGGTGGAGGAGGGGATATAATGGAGATTGGGATTGGAATATTTCAAGCGGAAGGGAGCGATTATTGGATTGTGGGATATTGGGGGGGATACAGATTGTTGTGGGGTGGAGTGGGGTAGAGGGGGATGGGGCTGGAAATGAGGGAGGGGATAGATTACTATTGTAAATGTGGGAGGGGATGTGGCATGGAGGATGATTGTGATGTGAGAGTGGAGGAGGAGAGAGGATATTGGTAATGTGCGTAGGTATGGAGCGGGGCTATATTGTATCGTGCGTGTGAGGGGGGGTGGATATTCGTATGTGGTAAGTGGATAGAACAGGGGGATCTTTTTAATTGTATGTGGGTGGTCCGTGAGGGAGATTCTATTTGATCATGTGGGGGAGGATGGCTGGAGAGATATTGTATGTGGGTCGTTTGGAAGGTGGATAGAGTAAGGCGAGGAGATTACTTGTATGTGGGGGAGGAGGGGGGTAAATATGGGGTTAGATATTGTATGTAATGTGAGAAGAAAACAAAACCAACAAAAATGCGTGGAGACGACACAAATTTAATTTACAAAAAAATATACAAAGCTACAATCTTTCTGCTCAATTGGCTGATATGATACTAGCAGCAGGCTTTTTCTA
This sequence comes from Phyllomedusa bahiana, assembly GCA_025379985.1. Taxonomy (NCBI): domain Eukaryota; kingdom Metazoa; phylum Chordata; class Amphibia; order Anura; family Hylidae; genus Phyllomedusa; species Phyllomedusa bahiana. The sequence goes on from JAODAL010003731.1 coordinate 26,683, forward strand.
TGGCCCTTCTTTGCTCCTGCTTTTGCCTGGGAATAAAAGATTGGCAGGGGTGCCGGGTGCGGTTTGAGGGCTACATTGCCAGTTTTAATTAATGAGCATAAAAATGCTCTTAGGTGGATTTTTAAAAAAACGACCAGAGATTCACACACAGCGAGGCAAACAAACTAACATTTACGTCTACTAACCACGCATACTGGTGAAAGTAAAGACTAGCCTAAAATCAATAGAATATCGAAAACAATACCTGATTGAGCATAATTGCATGAGTAGGAATTTATATTAAAAAGCGATACAAAACGAGTTCAATGGTTAAGTCTAGCCAATCTGTGTAACGAATGATACACCACATTGCTGGAAAAGAAGGATTGTTGTCTTATTCCATAATCAGCTTTTATAAATCACACCGACTAAACCAAAAAAAAAAAAGATAAATGAGATAATAAAATAAAAAAATAATAAGTGAGGTTTGGGGGACATTGAATGGACCATAGGATGGGGAATACAAAGGGGGCCCACGGAACCCCGGAAGCACTTGTATAGATAAGAGGTAAATTTAAAATAAAAATTGAGTGAAGGTAGTAATAGTTTTATAATTCTGTAAAGAAGTTTTTGTGATACAGGGTCAAAAGAGCCAGTCTGACATCAAACATTTACTACTTAAAGTTCTGTTTAGTAACCTAAAGGCCTAAACACATGTACCTCCCACGATTTTTTTCGGTGACGGCGAAATAAAATTCAAGATTAACTGCTGGGAATAGATAAACGATATAAAAAAATAAACAAAAAAAATATCTAAATATATTTTGAGGTTTAGGGTTGTATACCTTAACAGGTAGTTAGAGGTTACACAGTCTGTAACGCTCAAGGCTGGGATCGCAAAGAAGCGCAACGGCAACGGCTTAGGCTCCCTAATGTTCCATAAGATGTGAAGTACCCTACGCTTAATCAGTATACAAAAAAACAAAAGACCACGCAAATAAATGGGAACATTAATTTGTACCCAAAAAAGACTACAAATAGCTACATCTTACAGGCTCAATGGCTGATAAGGATACACAGCTGCAGGCTTCTATGGACCTGAGAATGCTGCCAATGGGAAAAGGATGGCAGTGCGATAATTTATTGAGCAAATGCTCTAGGTACAATTTCACACCAGCACTGAGAAAAAAATCCACATTTTAAAACTAAAGACGCGGGAAGAAATGCTAAAAATTGGCAAACAATACCTGATGAGAATTGCATATGGATTAAAGCGATACAGAGTTGGAAAGCATCTATACAGATTACACCATGCTCGGTATCCACACTTTATATCACCCACAAACTCACAAGAAAAAAAAAAAAAAAAAGTTTGTGAGCAAGCCGACAGCACTTAGAAGGTGCACTAGCTAGACAAAATACTTTGTACCCTAAGGCCTACCCCAGTATTTTTGGGCCAAAAGTATGAATACATGCTGGAAAAAAAAAATTATAAAACAAAATTAGAAAATGAGTCAAAATTATGAGGTTAATCAGTTGAATACGAGTGGCTACCAGTTAACGCCAAGCTCGCAGCCAAACGGCAAAGCTTGACCTCATGTCTTGCGAGTCCCTACGCTCTATCAACATAGGAAAACAAAAACCACAAAAATGGGAATTAAATTTACCTAGAAAAACTACCAATGCTTACATATACCAGCCTCAATGGCTGAGTAGACTACCAGCAGCAGGCTTCTATGGCCCTTATGCTGCATGGGAAAAGATAAGAGCAGAAGTGCCGTTAATTAATGAGCAAATGCTCTAGGAATCCAATTTCACACCAGCATGCAAAAAACCAACATTATAACACATGGGAAAAAGAACTGCTAAAGAATGCTAACAATACCTGCATGTGTGAATTGCAAAGTATGATATAAGTCGATTACAGAGGGTAACGCAATCTGTACAGACTACACCATGCTGGGTATCAGCATAATTATATCACCCTCACAAAGAAAAAAAAAAAAAAGTTTGATGGAAGTGCCGCCCCAGACTTAGAAGCGCTGCACTGCACAAAATACTGAATGATACCCTAGTGCTCCCAAAGTTTTTTTGGGCAAAGAAGATAACATTGCTGGGAAAATAAAATAATCCAAATTTGAGGTATTAGTTGATACAGTAGTTCAGATACGCATGCTCGCAGCTAGGCAAGGCTCCTCATGTCTTGCGAGTCCCTACGCTATCAATCTGAAATAACAAACCACAAAAATGGGACATAATTTACCAGAAAAAAATACAAAAGTGACACTTTCAGACTCAATGGCTGATAGATACACGCAGCAGGCATTTACTATGCGCCCATTTATGCCAGCTCAGGGGAATAGATGGCGAGGTGCCGAGTTAAATTAATGAGCAATTGCTCAGAGGTACCTCAATTCACACCAGAATGCAAAATAACTCATTATAACACCATAGGATAGACTGCTAAAAAATGCAACAAGTATACCTGATGAGAAATTGCATATGATACAAGCGGTTTCAAGAGGGTAACACGCCATCTGTTACAGAAGAGAAACCCATGATGGTATCAGCTTAATTTTTATCACCCACAAACAAAAAAAAAAAAAAAAGTTGAGAGGCATAGCCGCACCTGAATCTGTAAAGGTGCACTGCACAAAAAAATACTTGCATCCCCTAGTCCCCGTAGTTTTGGTGGCAAAAAGATACATGCTGGGAAAAATATTCAAATTATGGAGGTTTTAGTTGATACTAGTAGCTCAGTAACGGCAACAAGCTCGCAGCAACGGCTATGGCTCACTATGTCTTGAGTCATGGTGAGCCAGTACATTGACGCTTATCCTAAAAAAACTCTAAAACATACACAAAAAGTGGTGTACTATAATTTTCCAAAAACTAACTACTAAATGCCTAACACTACTTACAGTCTCATATGGCTGATAGTTACAGCAGCACGGCTTCTATTGGACCTTATGCTGCTGGGAAATGTTCGGCAAGTGCGTTAATTATGAGCACAATGCTATCTACTGGTTCCAATTCCACTACAAGCATGCAAAAATAACCACCTTATAAACATGGGAAGACTGCTAATAATACAAGATGGCAGGTTCCCTCTGCTATCGCTTTTATCCCATATGCAATTCTCATGTCAGGTATTGTCATAAAAGCATTTTTAAGCCCGCAGGTATGTCCAAGTGTGTTAAATAATGTGGTTTTTGCATGACTGGTGTGAATTGGTTAATGAGCTTCCTTTGCTCATTAATTGGGATATGTTTGTGGGAGGAGGATTTTTGTATATGTGGGGTGAGGAGTTGAGAGGGGGAGATATTATTGTTGGGGGTTGGATGGGAGTTTTTGATGATGTGGAGTTGGGTAGGGAGAAATAGGGGGAGAGGGTACTGGGGATAGTGACGGGAGAGAGGTGAAGGCGGGAAGGGAGTATATGGGAGGAGGGTGAGATTGGTGGGGTGAACGGAGATATTGTATGGTGACGGTGTAGTGGGGTGATGATATTTGTATGTGGGAGGAGGGGGATATGGAATTTGGAGCTAGACTTAGTCCCTGTGTACTATGATCGTGTGAGACAAGACAGATCATGTGACATCAACTGTACTATTGTTACTACATCAATACAGTTCTTTTTTGCTGCTCTGTTTTTTGTCGGTAAAATTTGGGCTGCTGTTTTTTGCTCTAGGAGGCCGATTTTTTTGCTGGGGGCGGGGCGATAGGGTTTCTGGGGGCGGGGTTTACGGGGGGGGGGGGGCAGGTGCTTCTGCTGTATGGGGCCCTGAAATTTCTGTTGGCGGCCCTGTGAAAGGCCCCTAAGTGCCCTGACCTGCAGGATTTTTAACACATCTTTGCTGCTTGTAAAGAGAGCAATTATGGCAACAATGGTGAATTAGGGAGCATAAGGTGGTATATACCCATGACCGACTGACTTCTCCTGCCATACACAGCTCTTCTTCAACATACAACATTGATTGGTTTCTAGAAAACATTTATTTCATGAGACTTTAACTGACCAAAATGTCCCCAACATACTGCAAAAGGAAGAATTACGAACGTGAACAGAATACCAATCCTGATAGAGCGCCTTCCTTCCATACATCAGAGAGAGCTGCTGGGAGCTGGAAATTATTATTAATTATTATTTATTGCCAGGGCTCTGTACATTCGAGGGGGGATTACATACATAGCATAAGAAAGTACAATGGCAACACTAATTTTTTGAACGACTAACCTGGGAGAGAGGGAAAAATTTACCCCCGCCTACAAAAGGGCCTTTCAGTCACATCACTTTCTAAGAGGAGAAAAGGAGCTTCCCTTTGGGCATGGGTTTAACACAAAAAGGGCCCGAAAAAAAAAAAATGGGGGGGAACCATCCTTGGGATAATTTAAAAAGCATTTTAAAACAATGACACAAAACTGTACTGTAATAGACCAAACCCAAACCTGCATCACCTCACTAATACATTTAAGGGGCATGCAGGGCATGTTTTTACCCCCGCACTGGGACTGTAGAAAGGGGCTATAGACCACCAACTACTGCATGGGACCTCCCCTAATACAGGGAAGAAAACAGTCCGGACATGTATACGGGGAAAAGGTACTGTGAAGAGGGCTATAAACTGCCCAAACACCCACTAATACATGTAAAAGCATACAGGAAAATGTAGTACACACTGAACTTTTAAAGGGCCCAAATAACCACCATCACTACATCAAATTAAATAATAAAAGTAAGAGCATACAGGACATGTGGTAACAAACCCGTACCGGGGAGAAGGGGCTAAAAACCGCCAAACACTGCATCACCTCACTAATACATGTAAAACAGTACAGGGGCATGTAATACCACATCGTACTGTAAGAAGGGGCCCCTTTAAACCACAATTTACTGCATGTCCCCCCTAAAACATGTAAAGCATACCCGGACATTATAACCCGCAAATGTTAACTGAAACGCAAAAGACTGCCAAACACTTCATGCACCCCAATAAAACAAGTTTTAAAAGCATACAGGGCCCTGTAGTACCGACCCGTACTGTAGAGAGGGCCCCTATAGACCACCAACATGCATGTCCCTCAAATTTTTAAAAATGTAAACATTTCAGGACATGTAGTAACCCCCCCCCTGTACTGGGAGAAGATTTATGACCCAATCACGGGATGCACCTCACTAAAAACATTAAGAACATAACCGGGCATTAATTTCCCCACTGTACTGTAGAGGGGGGCGCTATAGACCCCCAATCACTTTCATCTACCCCACTAATACAAAGTAAGAGGGGAAAAAGGGCATGTAGTACCCCACCCTTTCGTAAGACCTACAGACCACCAAACACACCTACATGTAACCCTAAAGCATACAAAGGGCATGTATACCCCCACTTACTGTAAGAGGCCTATAGAACCCCCAATCACTGCAACTACCATCACTAAAACAAGAAAAAAGCAGTAAAAGACTTGGAATAAACCACCTGGGACTTAAAGAGGCCTATAGGGCCGCCAATCACTGGGATGCACCCTCCCCTAAAAACATGAAAGATCAGAAAAAGACAAGGGAGTTTCCCGCACTGCTGTAGAGAGGTTTCTTTTGACCAAAAATCCCCTGCATTCCCTTTACTAAACATTAAGAGCAATAAGGACATTAGGGGCTGCACTGTACTGTACAAGGTTGGGTACTAGAAAAATTCCCAAACACTGCCAAAGGGACCCCACTAAAACATTAAGACATACAAGGGCATTAAATTCCACTGAAATGTAAGTGGCGTATAGACCCAAACAAAATCAAAAGCATGCCCCCTCAACCCCCAAAAAAACATGTAAAGCAAAACGGACATGAAGTACGCACTGTACTGTAGAGAGGAACTATAGACCCAAACCCAAACTCATGACCTTTCAAAAAACTGTAAGAAACAACAGGGCATTAGTACCACACTGTAAAAGTAAAAAGAAGGGGAACCAAAAGAAACCAACCCAAACAAATGCTGCACCCCCTAATACAAAATAAGAGGGAGTTTAAAAGAAAAAATGTTTTAAACCCCAACTGGGACTGTAAAGGCGCTATAGACCCACCAATCCTGGGAAAATTCCCCCTCACTAAATACATTAAGACATACAAGGGCCTGAAAACCCCACTTGTACTGAAAAGAGGGGCTATTTGACCACCAATCACTTTCCTGCACCTCTCTAATACTTTTTAAAGCATACAAAAGGGAAAAAAAAACCCCCGCACTGTACGTAAAGAGGGAAAAAAAGAACCCCCCAATAACTGGGGATGTACCTTAAATAATACATGTAAGGAAACAGTACAGGGCATGTAGTAAACCCGCACTGTACTGTAGAGGGGCGCTATAAAACCACCCCAAAAACTTTCATGGGACCTTACCCCAAAAATGTAAGAGCTACAGGGCCTGTATAAACCCCCACTGTAAATGTTAAAAAGGAAAATAAGACCAAACCCAAACACGCATTCACCCCCTAATACATGTAAGGGGCAGTAAAAGACATGTAGTACCCACTGTACTGTAAAAGCCTATAGACCCCCAACACTGCAAACCCCCACTAATACTTGAAAAATCATACAGGACATGTAGTAAACCCCCACTGTACTGAGAGAGGGCTATAGACCCCCCAATACTGCAGGGTCCCCACTAATACATGTAAAAGCAATTTCAGGCCCCCTTTTGTAACAAACTGTCCCGTAGAGAGGCGCCCATAGAAAAACCAATCCCCTGGGAAACACCTCACTAAAAACATTAAAGCCGTAAAAAGGGCAAGTAGTACCGAAATGTACCCGGGAAGGCGCAAAAGACCATCCAAACACTGGAAATCACCTCACTAAAACAAGAAAGAAACAGTACGGGGCAATGTAAACCCAAACACTTAATAAGCCCCCACCCCCTTATAGGCTAACTCCCCTTTTTGGGCAGGAAAAGGGACGAAATGTCTTGAAAAATGTGTTAAAAAATTTTTAGTTTTTTAGCATACGCCATTATTTTGGTTTTTTTTTTCAAAAGGGGAAAGGGGGCGTATTTTCATTGGGGACGAATAAAAAAACATAAGCCCTTTTTTGGATTTTTTTTATTCTATTTTTTCGGGGGGGCAGGGTGGGGCCCGTTTTTTTTTTTTAGCTGGTTTTTTTTTTGTGCAAAGGGTAAAAAAAAATTTATATTGTATTTAAATCGCACTTTTTGGGTAAATTTCCAACCCCCGGGGTTTTACCCTCCAAGTTTACAAAAACCCTTTTTTCCCGCGTATTTGGGAAACCATCTCTTTGGACCCGAAATGGGCCCAAACACCAGCTAATAAATACATTGGGGATTTACATTGCTTTTAATCTGAAACATGCATCGTCCTTCAGAAAAAGGGGAAAACACTGTTTTCTCCCCATTACGTCTTTTTTCGGGTCCGTCAAAAACCCGGGCATTTCAATTCTTTTTCCCAAGAACCCAGGAAGCCCTATAATAAAAATATAAAATGCGACCCGCTGCATCCAACATGCAGCTGTTGTTGGGATACGGGTTTTGCTTGTTTCGGCGGGGAAACCGATTGGGGGGGGCCCGCCCCTCTTAAATATTTTTACCACAAAATAAATAGCATTAAACATGAAGGTAAAGGGAAAAAAAAAGGGCTATTTTTCCCAAAAAAACTTCTGTTTCTGAATTTTGCTTTCTCTCGATTAAGCATTCTTAAAATGGGTCCACCCTGGCAAATAAGATCTTATCGCAGCACCCGACTTTTTATCTTTTTTACTACAAATTTTTTTAACCCTTTTGAGCTCTTAACCTTGTTGGGTCTCTGGGTTTAAAACCTTTTCCCTCACCAAAAGGCCCCCCTAACAGCCAGCTAGGAAACAAGCTGAAAAAGTCATTCATTGCTGTAAACCACCCCCAGCCTAAACAGGAAACGAAAAGCCTGAAAAATTTAGAGCCACCCCCAGCCTGCAGAAGGGAAATGGGAGCCTGAACTTTGGGAAAAAAAACCCCCACACCTGTTAGAGGAGGGGGGAGTCTTAAGCTGCAGAAACCCACCCACACCCGTAGAGGAGGGGGTAGCCGGGAACTGCAGAACGCCCACAGCCCGAAGAGGAATGGAAATTTTAGGGTTTGAAAAAAACCACAGTCTAACCAGGGGAAAAAAAGGGCCCAACGGGAGAAAGCACCCAAAAACTTAAAAGGAAATGGGGAAACCCGAAGTTGTAGAACTGTCCCCCACCTGAAGAGGAAAAATGGGAGTTTAAGCTTTGGGGAAACCCCCCCAAAAAGTCTGAACAGGAATGGGAAACCTGAACTGTAGAACCAAACCCCCACCTAACAAGAATGGGGGCCCCGAACCCGTAGAAAACCCCCCACACCCTAACAGGGGTGGGGTTCCCGAAGGGTTTTGGGGAAAAACCACAAACCTGAAACAGGAATGGAAGGGTTTTAAAGCTGGGTTGAAAACTGAGTCTGTGAAACAAAACTGATGGAAAACCCTTTAAAAAATCTCCCCCTTTGGGAGCAATGTCAGCTGTACTTAACCCCCAGCACTCCCCCCATGTAAAGGAGTGGGGTAACTAGTGAGCCGCTCCAAAAATTTCTTAAAGATTTTTTTTACCCCCTTTTATTTACAATGGAAATAAAGACTATAAAAACCCAATACTTTGCTGTTCTAGATTTTGCTTTTTTTTTAGGAGTTTAAAAAGATTATCTCCTTCTTGTGGGGACAAAAATTCCCGACTTTTCCAAAACCCCCTCCCCTCTACTCTCATTGCTCCAGCTGTCCTGTATGGCCATGATGATGTCACTCCCTACTGTATTCTATCAGTAAAACAGGAGGTTGTTTATCTATGTTACTGACAAACTTTAACCCATCAGAGCTCTGTAGCCTTGTGCACTACAGATTATAAACATCCAGCAGTCATATCACTATATCACTATAGCAGGATCAGCTAGAAGTAGCAGAGCTGATATGCCAATTGTCATGGGGGCTGGCGCAGGTGCCGTTGCCCCCCGCGGCCGCCCCCCGGCCCACAGGGGGTCCGGCGCGGGTGCCGCGGCCGCCCGCGACCATCCCCCTGCTGCCAAGGCTCAGGCGCCACGTTACTTACCCGTCCACGCTCCTGTGTTCCCTGCTGCTGCCTGTCCCGGCCGCCACGTGCATACCCGCTACTTAGGGCGCGCGAGCGACAGCTGGTCTGGATTTAAAGGGCCAGCGCGCCGGTAATCTAATTGCCGGTCGCTGGTCCTATATATTGTACACGTCCCCTGCACTCTTTGCCAGATTGTTGGTGTGCTTTAGTAGTCTTGAGAGAGTTTGGAGTTCCGTATTGATTACCCGTCTACCAGTCCGTTCCGCTACGTTTCCTGACCTTGCCTGTTTGCTGCCTGCCCTGACCGTCTGCCTGACCACGAATCTCTGCCGCCCGTCCTGACCTCCTGCCTGTCACCGAATACGCCTCTGGATTACGATTCTGTACCACGCACGACCCCGGCCGCCATCGCAAGCAAGTCACGTCAGGGGTAGCGACCTGGTAGCCTCACGCCGCAGCAAGTCCATCCCGCTTTGCGGCAGGCTCTGGTGAAAACCGGGGGCTACTTAGACTCCGCTCCCTGGCGTGGCTTAACTATCATCGCTTGCGGTGGTCCAGCGAATCCACCATACCCGTTACACCAATCACTGCTGTAGAACCTCCTGCAGCCTGACCAGTAAGTGTCATGCAATGTTCAACATTAGCCAGGATCAGGATGGGGTGGCGCTGAGTGCAGGTGGAGTTGGGAGGACACTAGAAGCCACTTTCACTGGAGTAAAATCAGCATTAGTTACCTTAGGGCATAACTTTCTCGCAGTCTTCTTCTTCTTGGGTGTCCTGAAACATGAGAAGTCTTGGCCAGTGAGTCTGGTTACCTCCTTTCTTCATGATGTACAGCAACAACTGGAGCTTCCTTCAGCTGTCGGGTCGGAGACGAGAGATTGGGGGAAAGCTCAGAGCACAGTATTCTGCACAGACAAACAACAGGTGGGCATGAGAAGAGACCCTGTGCCAGGTCACCCTCCTCCTCATGATTACCAGCTGCTTTCTTATCTTCATTGCTGACCCTCTGGAGTGTTGGATGGAACCAGAATCCACCATTTTTAGGTCACTGAATTCATGACAGATCTAAGGCCCCATTCACATTATGTCTGTCCTCCCCGTTTGTGGGGATACAATGAGAAATGTATCCTAATGAATATTGCAGCGGGGCTGTGTCAGGGTCATAGGGTTCGATAGGGAAAATGTAGTCAGAATTAGACCCTTAAAGGGAATGTGTCATCAAAAAAAAGTCATTGTTTAAGTCCCATTTTTATGTTAAACACATTTTTTAGGAATTTTTGGTTGTTTTCTTTTTTTTTTTTTTCATATCACTTACAATATTTTTAAATAAAGTCTTGCAGTTTTGACTTTGGGCACTAGGCCATGTTTGCACTGCTTTAGCAGCAGGCAGAGAGTTGGGTTACAGCAGCATCATGCACATAGGAGATTTAAGACTGACTCAGTCCCATTCACTTCTATAGGAGAGTTTTCTAGTCATGCTCTGTGACCTGGGAAGGAGTCACTGTGCAGGGAGGTGAAAGGGTGAACTGTGACATCTCCTCTTGTGACTGGTGGATCCTGTGTTATCTATTCACACTGGTGTCTCCTTTCAGTTTGACCCTTTTTGTGCCGATAATGAGCAGACAACTGAGAATCTTTCTGTACAGAACAGGAAGTGTCAGACCATTATTAGGCTTAGTGGCCAAAGTGAAAACTGCAGGACTTAGGAATTATTAAAAAATAGGGAAAATTAAAAAAAAAATAACCAAAAATTCTTAAAAAAATGTGTTGAACATAAAAATGTGAGTTCAACAATAAGTCATTTTTGATGACACATTCCCTTTAAGCCGAACGCCTGAAAAGTAGTTAATGACTAGAACAATTTTTTAGTTTTTGCCTCTTTGCGTTTCAACAGTCGTAACTTTTTTATTTCTTCAATGACGCAGTTGTGTGAGGCCTCGTTTTATTCTGGACGAGTTGTACTTTTTGGGCAAATAGTTTAAGTTCACTTATAAATTATTGCAGAATTTTTTTTTCAGTTTGTTTTCAAATTGTTTTTTATTTTTTTTACACCATTCACATTTCGCCCTTAATAACTTGTTAGATTAATTCTACAGGCTATTATGGTTGTGTGGATACATAATATGTGTAGGTTTTTTTGTGTGTGTGTAATGTATGCACAATTATTTTTTTATGAAATATTTTTATTTTATTATTTATTTTATTTATTTTTTCTACACTTTTTATTTTTACTTTTTTTAGGGATAACTGTTTTACATTATTTTTACACTTTTCATATATGGTAATACATTATAATATTCACTTTTTAAATAGCCTGGTAGTTTTCAAATTTATGGCGTTATGCCACGCTCCACTGACACAGGGTATCCTACTCGCCCTGGTCTTTGAATACAAATGAATTTTCAGTGGATACAACTTAGTAACACTTTCTATAATTTATTAAGTATCAAGAACAACCACTTAAATGCAATACAGTGGGTTACTTGCGCTTATCGTGATTAGCAGCATGTGGCCAACAGTCCAGCAAATTCCATGTATGGCATATATTTTTCTTGCCTCTCCGGCATAGCAACTCCAGCGTCTTCAGCTTGGAGCCAAGCAAACAACACTACAGGCGGGCCAACACCGCGCACGCGAGCGACGTTTCGGGAGAATCCTCCCCCTTTCTCAATATGTCAGATTGACACAGGCAGCAGTCAGGGCAGCACACGGGGTGCCCTGATCGTAGGCTTCTCAAACAGCTTTTGGGCTACTCTAGGTCCCCAGGGCTAACTGTGCAGCCGTTCCTTGGGCTGTTTCAGTTCACTGGGAGTCACGATCACCCAACAGAACAGAGAAAAGCCCTTTGGTTACACTGCAGTCACTAACCACGGCAATTAAAGGGTTAAGCACCGTGCAGCAGAGGTTTCCCCCCGCTCCCCAGCGCTTGCAGAGGCTGTGCCGGGAACAGGGATGTGAAGTACAGTTCTGTTCTTAGCGGCGCTGCGGCGCCCGGTGCCGCAAACCCCGATGTCTGCAGCGACGGCAAATCACGACGCTGCAGACAAACGACCTGAAATGTCCAACGCCACGTTGGGTGGTCATTAAGGGGTTAAGAGTAGGTTCACATGTCTAACTTTTCTTAATGGAAAAATTCGATGTGTGATCCTCGACAACACTTCTGATTTTCACCAAGAATTTTTACATCATGTCTGATTTGGGCTCAATTGAGCCCAATATAAGTGTGACTATTCCGGGTTATTCCTGCGGGAACTGGATACAAGGAGGATTCGCTCAGAAGACTGGAGATTTGCTTTCTCCTTTTTCCAGTGAGAACTACAGAGCGCAATGCCCATTCAAATGAAAGCCCATCAGAATGCTCAAGTATTTTAAAAAAGTAACCTGTGTCAAATTCCTCATTAAATTCTGTTGCGTGAGCCTTTACCCGAAACAAGAAGCGCAGTGGGTTGCAAAATTTCTATTCCAAATGCTGAATCTGCTAAAAATCTGATGAGAATCCAGTGCTGTGTAGACATAGCCTAAACGTGATAGAGCAACACCAGACAGCAAGTATTTGTGAAGTGTAAAGAAAATGAAGCTTTTCCAAATTTTTGCAAATTAAAAAAACTGAAAGTGTGGTGTGCATATGTATTCAGCCCCCTGAGTCAATACTTTGTAAGAACATCTTTATCTGCAATGACAGCTGCAGTCTATTTGGGGGATGTCTTTACAAGCTTTGCACATCTAAAGGCTGGAGTTTTTGCCCATTCTTCTTTGCAGAATCGCTCTAGTTCAGTCAGATTGGTTGGAGAACATTTGTGAACAGCAATTTTCAAGTCCTGCCCCAGATTTTCAAACGGTCTGGACTGTGACTGGGCCATTGTAACACGGGAATATGCTTTGATGTAAGCCCTTCCATTGTAGCTTTAGCTGTGTGTTTAGGGTGGTTGTCCTGCTGAAAGGTGAACTCCAGCCCCAGTCTTAAAGAGAACCTGTCACATAGTTTTTCCCCTCGTGGCTGAGGACAGAACAAAGTAGTGTCAGACCTGCTGTTTCCAGCGCTGTGTCCCTTATTCTGTAAGATGCTGGAGTTTTCGTGTATTTAATGCTCAAATCTGCAGTTTTCAGCCAGAAGAGTCCTTCAGAGAGTCAGTTTTTTTTCAAACCCCGCCCACCTGAGGCTAGCCCTGCCCACTTCAACTGACAAACCTATTACTTTGAATAGGTAGAAACATGTGAATAACTGTCAGTGGGCGGAGCTAGCCTTTGGTGGGTGGAGCTAACACCTGCTCATGAATAAGATTTGTGGGGTAAATACTCTAAAACTCCAGCATCTTACAGAATAAGGGGCACAGTGCTGGAAAGAGCAAGTCTGACACTAGGTTGTGCTGCCCTCAGCAAGGGGGGCATAATCTATGTGACAGGTTCCCTTTAAAGGGGTTGTCTCGCTACAAAAAATAGCTTTCAAATTGTAGGGAACACAAAATAAAGACATTTTCCAAATATTTTGCTTTGTTCCTCTGTTTTCCCTAAGGAGATACAAGTGAATTTATGACCTCCCTGGCTATTTCAGTTCCCTCAGTAACTGACCTGTAAACAATTCTCCCCCTGCTGTTTGTTCTATGAGATAGCAGTGAGTGAGTCATCACACAGGTGGGCAGCAGTGTTTGTGCTGCTGGACAGTAAAAAGCTTGATTTATGTAAAATAAACAGCACTGTAATTAGGGCTTTTGTTTGAGGGATCAGATAAGAAGTCCTGTTAGTAGTTTGAGAAGCTTCTGAGATAATCTGATCTAATTAGCAACTGAAAGCAGGGAGCAAGGAGCATGGAGCTGTACAAGCAGAGAGCTGTATGCAAATTAGTCAGTCTGAACCAGGAAGTGACAGAGTATTTCATTCATGCATCCTATGAAACTCTGTAGGGAGACAACTCCTTTAAGTCTTTTGCAGCCTCTAACAGGTTTTCCCCCTAGATTGCCCTATATTTAACTCCACCAATCTTCCCATCAACTCCGAGCAGCTTCCCAATCACTGCTGAAGCAAAGCGTCCCCCCAACATGATGCTACCCCTACCATGCTTCATGGTGGGCATGGTATATTCAGGATGATGTGCAGAGTTGGCTTTCCTCCACATAAAGCATTTGACATTTAGACAAAAAATGTTCAATTTTGTTCTCATCTGACCAGAGCACCTACTACCCATTTACAGATGGTGGATTGAACAATTCACTGTCAGATGTTCAGAGCTTGGACTATTTTTTTTTTTTTTTTTTTTAAACCTAATCCTGCATTACATTTTGCCACAACTTTATCCCTGAGCGGTCTGGTGTGTTCCTTGGTTTTCATGATGTTGTTTCTTCACTAATTTTCTCTAACAAACTCCTGAGGCCTTCACAAGAAAGCGGTAGTTATGCTGAGAATAAAATACATACAGATGTTCTCGATTTACTAATAAGGAGACTTCTAAAGGCAATTGGTCACACCAGATTTTATTTAGTCTGGCCTGTGATTGAAAACCTTGGGACAGTGCAGCCTTTCCTATAGTTCTATACTATTTGCCATCCTTCTATACTAAGCTTTGGTATTTTCTGCATCTATTCTTTGGCTCGCTGTATGTGCAACTCTTCTATGATAAACTTTTATAACAACCTTTGAAACTAAACACAGAAATCCTTACAGGACTCAACAAAATCAAGTGTTTGAGTACAATAGTGACTAAATATAAACCAGGTTGTGTCTACAGCTTCTTGAAATGCTCTGCGGAGGACAAACGATGATAACCGCTGAAAGCCGACCAAACATTTAGCTGAAGTCCTTGGTGTTTCCCACTCCACTTGCAAACAATCACCATATGTATGTCCATGTACAAACAGATGGTGGGATGTATGTACACAGCGCTGTCATCATCATACAAACAGAACAACACTCCATCAGGTTCAGCCATTGTTTTACTAATTAACTGATTAAGCTAAGATTTACTCTTGTCAGGAGCAAGGACTGTGCCTCCAGAGCCCTTCACACTTATAGTGTGCATATATTTAGCATTGTTAGGCCGAAATAAATGCTTCAAAATCTGCATTTGTTTTTTTACTAAAAGGGAACTCCCATCACATCAAGTGCTGCTAAAAGGGCTGAATACTCTAAAGGAAGCAATTTTCAAAATGCATGTTATTAAAAAATATGTCTGCTTTACCTAATATGGGCCTTTTTTGCACCTTCAATTTGATGGTCCTCTATCATTGCAGCTGGCAGCCTTATCGGTGCTGCCTTTTCCATCTAAATGTGGCTAATGTTCCCCTGATGAACCCTGATACATCTAACAGGGGGAAACGTGTCGGGATTGAGTTAGGATAACATGGATACATGATGGATTGTAGATTGAAGGTCGTATATTACTATCTCAATACCTGATTTGTTTAGACGGTGCCATCATTTATGATATAGTTCGATGGCAATTGTTTTCTCTTCAAGAATTTTCCTAATAGGATCGGGTCTATTGATATAAGGCCTGTCTATTTGAATGTTCATTAGATACAAGGGCGTGTATTATCTACACTGTGCTGTTGAAATACTTAAAGGGGTTGTCTCACTACGTCGATTCATCTTGCCTCAGTCCTGTTTTCTTGGTTTCATTTTGAATTCAGCGGCGTGTTTACTGGCTTCTACTAGGCTGCAGTAGAAGCCAGGTCTGTAGCTATAGCAACCAGCGCTGTCAGCCTATCAGGAGAGATCTAACAGGTCTGTAGCTATAGCAACCAGTGCTGGCAGCCTATCAGGAGAGATCAAACAGGTCTGTAGCTATAGCAACCAGTGCTGACAGCCTATCAGGAGAGATCGAACAGGTCTGTAGCTATAGCGACCTGAGGAGCTGATGTAGCCCATACCAGAGGGGATACCTAGGAATAGGTAGGACATTGCTGATGGACATATATGGCAAACTTATTTGTTTTTGCAAGATCTTTAACATAAAAAGCAATGTTTGTAGTGAGACAACCCCTTTAAGGATTGTAATAGGACATAAACTGGGAGAGCCTTCAGAGGTGGGGCCGACCCTGTTGGGACAACTACCCAAACCTATTCTTTGGTTCAGTGTAGGGATTTTCTTGAGGGATAGATTCTGTTTTGCCCTTTCTATTATAGAGCAGTGATTTGACAATAGGTTTGTGTATATATTTTTTAAGAAGTTAAAATAAAGGTTATATTTTAAGATATAGAGTTTGGTGTAGGAATGCAGTGACTAGCCAGGGGGGAAGGAGGGAAGTGAAGTACACATGAAGTGTAGATACAGAGCAGATTGGAGAGCTAGCTGATCCTGCGCACATTTCTCCATTCTGTTCTATGGGAGTTCCGAGTACAGGTAAGCGATGTGTTCAGTTCTGCTTGGAACTTCCATAGAACAGAATGGAGAGCTATGAGAAAGCTTGACCAGTTCTTTAGTCTACTCCTTAGGGGCCGTTCATACGGCGTGTTTGGATACGATTTTGGATACGTGTTGGATCCGAAAATCGTATCCAAAAACGCTGCAGCAATTGGATCCTGCAGCTGCGTGTTTGGCTGCAGCAGGATCGCACCCTATCGTGTCTTATAGGGCTCCTGCTGCGTCTTTCGGATCAAGACTTGACAGGACAATTCTTAGAACGGATTCAAAGGACGCAATGAGACGCGCATCAGATCACTTGTGTGAACGCCGATGCGTGTTTCATAGTAAAAGCAATGTAAAACACACTGCACAATATTGGATAGGTGTTAGGGTCCGACAAATGGATCCAAACACGTATCGAAAAGTGTATGTTCACACAGACTCAACACAGCATGTGAGCATACCCTTAAAGGGAACCTGTCAAATAGATTATGCCCCCCTTCCTGAGGACAGCACAAGCCAGTGTCAGACCTGCTGTTCCCAGCGCTGTGTCCCTTATTCTGTAAGATGTTGGAATTTTCCTGTATTTAATGCTCAAATCTGCAGTTTTCAGCCAGAAGAGTCATTCGAAGAGTCAGTTTTTTTCAAACCACGCCCACCTGAGGCTTGCCCCGCCCACCTCAACTGATAAACCTGTTACTTTGAATAGGTAGAAACATGAGAATAACTGCAAGGTGGGCATGGCTAGCCTTTGGTGGGCGGGGATAACACCTGCTCATGAATAAGATTTGAGGGGTAAATACTCTAAAACTGCTGCATCTTACAGAATAAGGGGCACAGCGCTGGAAACAGCAGGTTTGACACTAGGTTGTACTGCCCTCAGCAAGGGGGGCATAATCTATGTGACAGGATCCCTCTAAGTATTTAAAAGTTCTTAATGACCAGCACATTTTTTCAGTTTTTGCCTCCTTGTGTTACAATAGTCATAACTTTTTTATTTTTCAGTTTTTTTCAGTTGTATGAGGCCTCATTTTATTCGGGACAAGTTTACTTTTTGCTGAATTTTTTTACATTTTTTTTTTCCACTTTTTTTGTTTTTTTTACATTTCTCTTTACACCATTAACATTTCACAATTAATAACTTGTTAGATTAGTTATACAGGTTATTACGGTCGTGTGGATACCTAAGATGTGTAGTTTTTTTTGTGTGTTTGCAATGTATGCACAATTATTTTTTACGGATGGATCCAAACAAGTATCTAAAAGCGTATGTTCACACGGACTCAACACGCAGTGTGAACATACCCTTACCTTTTAGACGCATGTTCCTGAGATAGGTGCGGTTCCAAAGATGGGAATCACACCCATCAGACTTTGATGGCATATCCTAGCTATATACTATCAAAGTCTAGGGTGGTAAAATCCATTCAACGACATTTAAAAAAAAAAAAAAAGTAAAAATAAATAAAAATAAAAAAGTCTGGAAAAAAAATAAAATAAAAATAACTATTTAATAAATAATAATAAAATAATTGTGCATACATTAGACACAAAAAACTGACCGTGATAACTTGCAGAATTAAACAGCTTTTGCAGTGTGAAATGTGAATGGTGTAAAAATAATAAAAAAAAAATTGCAGAATTTTTCTTTGAATTTCACACTGCAAATAAATGTAAAAAACTATTCTGCAGCAATTTATATGTAAATGACACCTCAAAAAAATAAAACTTTTCCCGCGTAAAGCAAATCCTCAAACAACTGCATCATTGAAAAAAATAAAAAAAAATTGCAACTGTTGAAACGCCGGGAGGCAAAAAGTGAAAAATGTAGCTGCCGGGGCTCCTATTGCCTCCTACTGGGTCTAGTCTATGGCCCGGCCGAGCTGTAAGTGTGGCCCTGTGGTTTGATGTGAATAATGTCCCATTTTTCTGTAAATTCTTTTCTCTGCAATGTTTTAATTGTTACAAAGTGAAAAATGCTGAATCCGGACACTTCCAAAACAACATGGTTTTCATGCAGAGGATCTTCACCCATTTATGCAGTTTAAAAAAAAAAGCATCCTTTTTTAACAGAGCAAATGGACGGAAAAATATAATTTTTGGTTTTTTATGCATCTGTTTAAAGAATCCATGAAATAAACAGATACTTTGACTTCAGTTTGCATCCGTGTCTATTGCTTTTCTTCACAATGGCAGATGTGAACCAGGCCCTACTCAGCCGTCCGGTCTCATTAAAATCGGATGGTTCCGACTATTGTATTATTATAAAAAACACCTAAGAACGATAAAAGAAATTGTTTGCATTTTGGCAATGGCCATCATGATAGAGGAGAGGAGCTGAGCTCTGTGATATATAGGGTTATATGATAGAGGAGCTGAGCTCTGTGATATATAGGGTTATATGATAGAGGAGAGGAGCTGAGCTCTGTGATATATAGGGTTATATGATAGAGGAGAGGAGCTGAGCTCTGTGATATATAGGGTTATATGATAGAGGAGCTGAGCTCTGTGATATATAGGGTTATATGAGAGAGGAGAGGAGCTGAGCTCTGTGATATATAGGGTTATATGATAGAGGAGAGAAGCTGAGCTCTGTGATATATAGGGTTATATGATAGAGGGAGAGGAGCTGAGCTCTGTGATATATAGGGTTATATGATAGAGGAGAGAAGCTGAGCTCTGTGATATATAGGGTTATATGAGAGAGGAGCTGAGCTCTGTGATATATAGGGTTATATGATAGAGGAGAGGAGCTGAGCTCTGTGATATATAGGGTTATATGATAGAGGAGAGAAGCTGAGCTCTGTGATATATAGGGTTATATGATAGAGGATAGAAGCTGAGCTCTGTGATATATAGGGTTATATGATAGAGGAGAGGAGCTGAGCTCTGTGATATATAGGGTTATATGATAGAGGAGAGAAGCTGAGCTCTGTGATATATAGGGTTATATGATAGAGGAGAGGAGCTGAGCTCTGTGATATATAGGGTTATATGATAGAGGAGAGGAGCTGAGCTCTGTGATATATAGGGTTATATGATAGAGCAGAGAAGCTGAGCTCTGTGATATATAGGGTTATATGCTCAGCTATACCCAGATATCCCATAGACACAGGCAAGCGCGGCCATTTCCCCATTCAGTGAGGGCGGCTCGTAGCGAGATACAAGCTGCCCTCAGAAAGGGGAAAAAAAATGTAATAGCTTTTTTCAGTAAAAGAATAGTATGTGTGTCTGCCAAACGTAAGGTGACTCAGGCACCACCTTTACCCTGGTCTGTTCTTCTGTAGGTCATACATACAGGCGCAGTGTAGAGCCAATACCACAAGTCTGGCTCAGGCACCACCTTTACCCTGGTCTGGCTGTTCTTCTGCTGGTCATACATACAGGGCAGTGTAGAGCCAATACCACAAGTCTGGCTCAGGAACCACCTTTACCCTGGTCTGGCTGTTCTTCTGCAGGTCATACATACAGGGCAGTGTAGAGCCAATACCACAAGTCTGGCTCAGGAAGCTCGTTTACCCTTGTCTGTTTTTCTGCAGGTCATACATACAGGGCAGTGTAGAGCCAATACCACAAGTCTGGCTCAGGCACCACCTTTACCCTGGTCTGTCTGTTCTTCTGCAGGTTATACATACAGGGCAGTGTAGAGCCAATACCCCAAGTCTGGCTCAGGCACCACCTTTACCCTGGTCTGGCTGTTCTTCTGCAGGTCATACATACAGGGCAGTGTAGAGCCAAAACCACAAGTCTGGCTCAGGCACCACCTTTACCCTGGTCTGGCTGTTCTTCTGCAGGTCATACATACAGGGCAGTGTAGAGCCAATACCACAAGTCTGGCTCAGGCACCACCTTTACGCTGGTCTGACTGTTCTTCTGCAGGTCATACATACAGGGCAGTGTAGAGCCAATACCCCAAGTCTGGCTCAGGCACCACCTTTACCCTGGTCTGGCTGTTCTCCTGCAGGTCATACATACAGGGAAGTGTAGAGCCAATACCCCAAGTCTGGCTCAGGCAACTCCTTTACCCTGATCTGGCTGTTCTTCTATAGGTCACACATACAGGGCAGTGTAGAGCCAATACCACAAGTCTGGCTCAGGAACCACCTTTACCCTGGTCGGGTCTTCTGCAGGTCATACATACAGGGCAGTGTAGCGCCAATACCCCAAGTCTGGCTCAGGCACCACCTTTACCCTGATCTGGCTGTTCTTCTATAGGTCACACATACAGGCAGTGTAGAGCCAATACCACAAGTCTGGCTCAGGCACCACCTTACCCTGGCCCTGTTTTCGCGGGTAATACATACAGGGCAGTGTAGAGCCAATACCACAAGTCTGGCTCAGGCACCACCTTTACCCTGGTCTGGCTGTTCTAAGTGTTCTGCACATAGATTTTGCATCCAAGAAACATAAATGTGTCTAATCCTATGGCATAATCCTACACGCCCAGAACACCCCAAATCTTTGTCTGTACATATATGCGCCACACTGTCCCTCTGTTTTCAGTGGGAATAAGTGCCACAGATCATGGTACGGACTGTGGCGCATATTCCCATTGAAAAAATGGGACAATGTAAGTGACTTTGGTGCATAAAATGTGCATTTTACACACCAAAAGCTAAATCAAAAATAATACAGCCATACTGTAATCACATACACTCACACAGAGATATATTGTGCACTAACCTGCACCTATTACTATCTGTGTTGCTGCCTTTCCACCTTATTGAGGGTGAGAACACAGAGGAGCTGCCTGCATGAGATCACCTGGATAACAACAGCAAGCAGCCACATAGGAAGTGGTGCCAGCACGGGTTGGGCTGTAAGGAGCTTCCTGCGCTGACCTTCTTGCTGTTTATCTCCAGTAGACCGCTGTGCTGCCAGTGCTCTCCCTCCTCCCTGACCCAACAGTGACTGTCCAGCTACGGTGCGCTCTGTAAGACTCGCACTGTGGTGGAGCTGCCACCCACAGTATTTTACAGATCACAAAGCCCCCCCCAAAGCCCTTGTAATGTTTTAAAGAAAGGACGAGAGGATAGAAAAACTAGACGAAATACATGTGGAAATTAATGTATTCCCGACAGCTGGTGCCCCCTGAGCAGGTGCCGCCTAAGTCACTGGCCGTGCCCGCTCGCTGATCTACCTTCCATCTCTTCATCACTTCCACTCTCCCAGAACACTCCCTTCCCTGTCCTAACTTCCGTCCTCTTCACTCCTTTCCGCTCTCCCAGGACAATCCCTCACACTGTACTAACTTCCATGCTCTTCCCTCCTTCCACTCCCAGTACACTCCCCTCTCACTGGAACTAACTTCCATCTCCATCACTCCCATCTATCCACCCAGGACACTCTCTCTCACTGTCCTAACTCCATCTCTCCGGGTCACACCTTCAATTCCTCCCAGCACACCCCTCACACTGTCCTAACTTCCATCTCTTCACTCCATTCCACTTCCCAAGGACACCCTTCTCGCAGTCCCTAACTTCCAGTCTCTTCACTCCTTCCACGTACTCACCAGGACACTCCCTCTCTCTGTCCTAACTTCTGTCTCTTCACTCCTTCCACTCTCCCTGTACACTCCCTCTCACTGTCCAAACCTTCATCCATTCACTCCTTCCACTCTCCCAGGACACTCCCTCTCACTGTCCTAACTTCTGTCTCTTCACTCCTTCCACTCTTCCAGGACACTCCCTCTCGCTGTCCTAACTTCCTCTCTTCCTCCTTTCCCCTCCCAGACAACCCCCCTCGCTGTCCAACTTCCCTCCTTTACTCCTTCCCCCTTCCCAGACCCCCCCCCCAACTCCCTCTTCCTTTCCCCTTTAAACCCCCTTCCGTCCCTTTTCCATTCCTTCCCTCTCCCAGGGCATCCCCCCTCCGTCCTAAACTTCCGCCTCACCCCCTTCCACTCTCCCCGACACCCCTTCCCTGTCCTAACCCTTTCCCTTTACTCCTTTACTCTTCCCCGGACCTTTTCCCCCACTGTCCTAAAATTCCATCCTTTTACTCCTTCCACCTCCAGGACACTCCCTCCACTGTCCAACTTCCATCCTTTACTCCTTCCCTCTTTCCCGGACATCCCTCCCTGTCCAACTTCCTCTCTTTCCTCCTTCACTCTCCAGGACACCCCTCTCCTGTCCCCCAACTTCCTCTTTTCACTCCTTTCCCCTTCCAACAACTCCCTCTCCTGTCCTAACTCCATCCTTTACTCCTTCCACTTCCCCCCGGGCATCCCTCTCCTTCCAAACCCTTCTCCTTCACTCCTTCCACCTTTCCCCGGACACCCCTCCCTGTCCTAACTTCTTCTTTCCTCCTTCCACCTTCCAGGGCACTCCCCTCACGTCCTAACTTCCATCTCTTTATCCTTCCACTCTCCCCCGGACCCCCCCCTCACGTCCTAACTTCCCCCTTCACTCCTTTCCATCCCAGGGCACCCCCTTTACTGTCCCAACTTTCTCTTTCCTCCTTCCACTCTTCCAGGACACCCCTCTCCTGTCCTAATTCCTCCTTCCACTCCTTCCACCTTCCAGACACTCCCCCCCTGTCCCCAACTTTTTCTCTTCACCTTCCCCCTTCCACTCCCCCCCGCCAACCCTTTTTTTCCCTCCCCCTCCTAACCCCCCTTGCTGTCTCTTTCCCCCCCCTTCCACTTCCCCGGACATCCCTTCTTTCCCAAAATTATCCTAAAACCCCCTTTTTTCCCCTCCTTCCAACTTTTCCAAACCCCCCCCCCAACATCCCTCCCTGTCCTAATCCTCTCTTCACTCCTTCCATTCCCCGGCACCCCTCTCACTGTCCAACTTCCTCTCTTCACTCCTCCCCTCTTTTCCGACACTCCCTCCCTGTCCTAACTTTTCCTTCACTCCTTCCACTTTCCAGGACACTCCCTCTCCTTCCTAACTTCCCTCTTAATTTCCCTTTCCCCCTTCCGGCAACCCCCCTCGCTTTTTAACTTTCCCCCTCACTCCCTTTCCCCTCCAGGACACTCCCTCTCCTTCCTAACTTCCTCCCTTACTCCTTCATTCCAGACACCCCTCCCTTTCCCAACTTCCTCCCTTTTACTCCTTCCCTTCCCCCGGACACCCCCTCCTGTCCAACTTTTCCCTCCTTCACTCTTCCATCCCTCTCCCCGGACACTCCTCTCCTGTCCAACTTCTCCCCTTCACCCTTCCACTCTCCCGGGGCATCCCTCTATGTCATCCCCCCCCCCCACTCTTCACTCCTTCCACTCTCCCCGGACTTCCCCACTGTCCCAACTTTCCATCACCCTTCACTCCCCGGGGGCCCCCCTCCCTGTCCTAAAATTTTCCTTCACTCCCTTCCAAAACCCCGACCTCCTCTCCGTCCTAACTTCCTCTCTTTACCCTTCCACTCCCGGACACCCCTCTCCTTCCTAAAATCCCTCCTTCACTCCTTCCATCTCCCGGAACTCCCCCGTGTCCTAACTTCTCCTTCACTCCTTCCACCTCCCCCAAAACTCCCTCTCCTGTCCTAAACCCCTCTCTTCACTCCTTCCACTCTCCAGGACACCCCCTCCTTCCTAACTTCCATCCTCATCCTCCATCTCCAGGACACCCCCCTCCTGTCCTAACCCATCTCTTTACTCCTTCCACCTCCAGACATTTCCCCCTTCCTGTCCTAAATTTTCCCCTTTCACTCCCCACTCTCCCGGAAAACCCCCCTACTGTCCTAAATTTCCCTCCTTCACTCCTTCCATCTCCCCGGGGCACTCCCTTCCGCCAACTTCATCTCTTCACCCTTCCCTCTCCCGGGACATCCCCCCTGTCCAACTTCATCCTTCACTCCCTTTTATCTTTCCCCGACACTCCCTCTCCGTCCCAACTTCCATCCCTTCACCCCCCCCCTCCCTTCCCCCCGGACACTCCCCCCCCTGTCCTAACTTCCCCTCTCTTCACTCCCCTTTCCCCTCCCCAGGGCATCCCTCTCCTGTCCCTCCTATCCCCTTTTTCCCCCCCTTCCACTCTCCCAGGACACTCCCTCTCGCTGTCCTAACTTCCTCTCTTTCCTCCTTCCTCTCTTTCCCGGACACTCCCCCCTCACTGTCCTAACTTCCTCCTCACTCCTTCCACTCTTCAGGGCCCCCCTCTCCTGCCTAACTTTTATCTCTTTACTCCTCCACTCCCCAGGACATCCCCCCGTGTCCAAAACCAAACCAATTCACCCATCCTTTTACTCTTCAGGCCCTCCCTCTCCTGTCCCAACTTCCCTCTTCCTCCTTCCACTCTTCCCCGGACACCCCTCCCTGTCCTAACTTCCATCCTTCCTCCTTCCATTCCCGGACATCCCTCCCGCCCACCCCCATCCTTTACTCCTTCCCTTCCCAGACTCCCTCTCCCCCGTCCAACCTTTTATCCTCACCCTTCACTCTTCCAGGGCACTCCCCCCTCCTGTCCT
The DNA here is from genome assembly GCA_025379985.1 of Phyllomedusa bahiana. Classification (NCBI taxonomy): domain Eukaryota; kingdom Metazoa; phylum Chordata; class Amphibia; order Anura; family Hylidae; genus Phyllomedusa; species Phyllomedusa bahiana. Next base: position 51,486 of record JAODAL010003731.1, read on the forward strand.
AACTTTCCTCTTTCACTCCTTCCACCTCCCCGGACACCCCCTCTCCTGTCCCCAACCCCTTTCCCTTTACTCCTCCACTCCCCCAGGACATCCCCCTCCTGTCCAACTTCCCTCCTTCACTCCTTCCACTCTTCCAGCACCCCTCCCCTGTCCCAACTTCCTCTCTTCATCCTTTCCCCTCTTCCGGAAAACCTCCCTCTCACTGTCCTAACTTCCACCTTCACCCTTTCCCCTCTCCCGGGGCACTCCCTCTCCTGTCCAACTTCTTCTTTTACTCCTTCCCCTCTTCCAGGAAAACTCCCCCTCCTGTCCTAACTTCCATCTCTTCATCCTTCACTCTTCCGGGCACTCCCCCCTCACGTCCTAACTTCCATCTCTTCCCCCTTCCACCTTTTTAGGGCCCCCCTCACTGTCCTAATTCGTCTTTTTTACTCCTTCCACCTCCAGGACCTCCCCCTCACTGTCCCAAACTTCCATCCTCACTCCCTCTCCCCCTCCCAGCACCCCCTCTCACGCCTAACTTCCTCTCTTCCCCTTTCCCCTCTTCCCGACACCCCTCTCACTGTCCTAACTTTTTCTCTTCACCCTTCCACCTCCAGGACACTCCCTCTCCTGTCCTAAATTTCCCCCCTTTTACTCCCTTTCCCCCTCCAGGACACTCCCTCTCGCTGTCCTAACTTCCATCTCTTCACTCCTTCCACTCTCCCAGGACACTCCCTCTCACTGTCCTAACTTCCATCTCTTCACTCCTTCCACTCTCCCAGGACACTCCCTCTCACTGTCCTACCCTTCATCCCTTCACTCCTTCCACTCTCTCAGGACACTCCCTCTCGCTGTCCTAACTTCCATCTCTTCACTCCTTCCACTCTCCCAGGACACTCCCTCTCACTGTCCTAACTTCCATCTCTTCACTCCTTCCACTCTCCCAGGACACTCCCTCTCGCTGTCCTAACTTCCATCTCTTCACTCCTTCCACTCTCCCAGGACACTCCCTCTCGCTGTCCTAACTTCCATCTCTTCACTCCTTCCACTCTTCCAGGACACTCCCTCTCACTGTCCTAACTTCCATCTCTTCACTCCTTCCACTCTCCCAGGACACTCCCTCTCGCTGTCCAAACCTTCATCCCCCTTTCACCCTTCTCTCTTGGCCTAAGGCCCCTCCCTCCACTGTCCCCAACTTCCATCCCCTTCACCCCCTTCCACTCTCCCAGCCCCCACTCCCCCTCACTGCCTAACTTCCATCCCTTCACTCCTTCCCCCTCCCGGGGCCCCCCCTCTCGCCCGTCCAAACCTTCAAAACCATTCACTCCCTTTCCCCTCTCCCCAGGACCTCCCCCCGCTGTCCTAACCCTTTCCCCTCTTCACTTTCCCTTCTACTCTTCCAGGACACTCCCTCTCCCTGTCCTAACTTCCATCTCTTCACTCCTTCCACTCTCCCAGGACACTCCCTCTCACTGTCCTAACTTCCGTCTCTTCACTCCTTCCACTCTCCCAGGACACTCCCTCTCACTGTCCTAACTTCCATCTCTTCACTCCTTCCACTCTCCCAGGACACTCCCTCTCGCTGTCCTAACTTCTGTCTCTTCACTCCTTCCACTCTCCCAGGACACTCCCTCTCACTGTCCTAACGTCTGTCTCTTCAGAAAGTAGAAAACAGAACCCCGGTGGCTGGTGAGTATGGCCCAGCGCCGGATCAAAGGTACGGGAAGAAATGAATATAATTTTTTATGTTAATGGACACAACTATGCTAATGAAGAAAATGAAACATGGAGCTGGACAACCCATTTGAGAAAATTTTATTCCAGTGACTTTACAACAGATAGAACTGAATTAATGAGACATTTTTTCTGTATTTTATTCCTGCAAAACTGGTCCCTCTAGTTTATCCGGTACAAGCCAGACAAGACTCCATCTACAGAGAATATATGATCTAATTTATTACATTTATTCACTCCAACAACCAAATTCACTTACTTTGTCATCTTGGGCACATCGCATATACAGCAACGGGATGGCAACAAGCAGCAATGTGTTTGATGCGGAGTAGAGCTTTATGGGGACTCCGAGAAGAGAAGATATTGACACCAGCACGAGGATCTCCAAAAAGCAACCTTCTCCAATTCTACAACCATCAACCCCTTCCCAACCAAGCAGAATTTTCATGCTTTCCGCTTAACCTTCTAAGCCGTAACTTTTCTATTCTTCTTATATCTGGCCGTACAGAGCCTTGTTTTTGTAGGACATGTTGTACTTTTTGATAAAACCATTTAATGCACCATAGTAAATACTGGGAGGCCAAATAAAATTCTTTGTGGCTCAGGATAGGGAATAAAATGTCATTGTGTTAATATTTTTTGACGATTTTTTCTTTTTCTTTAGGGTTTACCATGTGATAGGAATAACATGATTGCTTTATTTTGCAAGTCAGAACAAATCAATAGTGTTTTTATTATGTTTAATTTTTTTTTTTAAAGAAAATAGCTTTATATCTCCATTTATGGAGACAAATTACTATTTTATTTTTCCGTCTCAAAGTTGTAATTTTTATTGCTACAATTTTGAGGTACAAACAACTTTTTGATCACTTTTTATTCCATTTTCTTGGGGAGGTGACCAAAAAGTGCAGTTCGGGCACTGTTTTTTTTTTACAGAAAAATCCCAGAAAAATGGGACATAATTTACTCAAAAAGCAACAACGAGGCCATACTTACAGCTCAGTGGCTGAACTATAAACTGAACCCAGTAGTAGGTAACAGACGCCCCAGTGCTACTTGGGAAAGAAAAAACAGGTGCAGATAAAAGCTCACACACGGATCCACTAGGGGAGCAGCTGAATGATAAAAACTGCACATTGCATAACCAGCAGTTCACAGCAGTATGCAAAAAAAAAACCACACAGTATAAAAACCACAGTTTTTTTCTTTCCAGTATCAATCATTTGGGATAAATGATGCTAGATTTTTATAGATGGGACTTTTACAGATATGGCAATACCCGTCATGTTTAGTCCTTTTTATTGTTTTTTTATATTTTAAAAACTTACTATTTATTTAATTCATTTCTTAATTCCGTTTAGCTTATTTGACCACATGAGTTCACAATGTATTGCAGAATAGTATACAATTACCATATCCTATAGAAGAAGAAGTAACATGGCAGAACTAGAAGCCCATGATGTAGACGGGACACTTGGTTGACTGAGAGGGATACTCTATCTATTGAGTTATATGTAGTGATTGTACTGACCATGGTCAGGGCCGTCATTAGGGGGGTACAGGCAGTACTCCCGTCCGGGGCCCAGCCACTCTGTGCAGCAAGGGGGGGGGGCCGCGGCCGCCGGCAGGTACCGCCCCCTTGCTTCACAGCAATGGTAGAGAGAACGGGGCATAGGCCTGTTCTCCCTACCATGTCAGCTATTTTTAATTCAGATATGGAGAGGGGGGCTTTGAGTGGGGCCCCCACACATCTCAGGGGCCCGTGCTCCGCCTCTGTGTCACAGCTGCGCGCTGCTCAGTAAGTGTACATATAGACAGTTACAGTGTAACTTACTCACTCGCCTGCGTGCTGTGACCGGAGCAGCCAGGCCCCGCTTCCCTCTGTCTGTGGGCGGGATGACGAATTAAATCCGCGAAGCTCTGCCCATGTGGGCGGAGTCACATGGATGCGGTGTGGGCAGAGGGAGGCGGGGCCCTGTTGCTCCGGTCACAGCGCGCAGGAGAGTGAATAAGTTACACTGAACTGTCTATATGTACACTTACTGAGTGGCGCGCAGCTGTGACACGGAGGAGGAGCACGGGCCCCTGAGATGTGTGGGGGCCCCACTCAAAGCCCCTCTCTCCATCATGTGGGGCCCCGAGCAAAGCCCCCCCTCTCTACATAATGTGGGGCCCCTGGCAAAGCCTCACTCTCTAAATCATGTGGGGGCCCCTGGCAAAGCCCCCCTCCAAGCATGTGGGGCCATGCTCAATGCCACCCAGCCGTGTGGGGCCCCTCTCCAAGCCACCCCTAGAGCTGGGCCCCACACGGCTGGGTGGCATTGAGCAGGGCCCCACATGTCTGGAAGGGGGCTTTGCCAGGGGCCCCACGTGCCTGGAGGGGGAACTCGAGCGGGGATCCCTACTCATCTCAGGGGCCCAGCATCACACTTAAAAACAGGGGCCTGCACTGCTCAAAGAGGGCCCGCGCTCCATGTCACAGCTGCGCTCAATATCTGTACTTAGGCAGAGGGGGGGGGCTTGAGGAGAGTCTTCACAGGGCTAGCGGGGACTTGAGCGGGAACCACACAGCGGGTGAGTGGGGCCCCACTCAAGTTCCCCCACTACCTTCCTACGGGAGGGGGCCTATATAACTACCTCCTTAGTGGGGTGGGGGTTATATACCTAACTACCAGGGCACTATGGGGGTAATTATTACCTTTTGGGCACTATGGATGGGGAGTTTGTACATAGGGAAGACATAGGTGGGAGGATGATAGAAGAGTGAGGAATCTCAGGTTTGTGTTGTAAATTCTGCAGGGACGAGTGACGGTATTTGTCCTGTGCTGTGGGGATGCGCCCTAAGGCCCGGTTCACACGGCTTATTCAAGCCGGAATTGCGAGCCGGATTGCGCTCGCAATTCCGGCTTGAATAACGGGTGGGGGCGGGGGCGGGGGCGTGGCCCGCCGGCCCCATAGACTTGCATTATCCACGGCGCGTATTGCGCCTGGATAATGTGCATGTCACTTTCTCCCCGCCCGACGGATTCGCCGAGCGGGGAGGAGCGACGGAATCCACTGTTCTCTATGAGAACTGTGGATTACCGTAATTACTGCAACGGATTGGCGCCGTACTGCAGCACAAATCCGGCGCGCAGTACGGTGCCAATCCGCGCCGAAATAAGCCGTGTGAACGGCCCCGTCATGTAACTGCACTGTGTGTGCACTTGTATCTACCACTATATGGTCACTGTATGGAAGTATTAATGGTCTTGGTGTAATGGCTTATATTTAGTAACAGTACAGTGGTATTATTTAGTCTCTCTATGGTGGAGATATGTGAGGATGATGTGGTGGCATTATTTGGTTTGTGTATATTGTTATTGTTGTATTGGTCTGGGTATACTGGTTTGGTCAGTACATTATGGTGAGATGCAGTGATCATGTGGCAGAATTCGCTGGCCCTTGTATACATACTGACTCGCACAATAAAGTAAAATCCAACAAGAACTAAATCCAAAAACAATGGTCCAAATGCATTTTTTTTTTTGGGTGGGTTGGTAGGGAGCGGGGTTGGTAGAGGGGAGCCCCCGATGCTTCAGCTGTATGGGGCCCCGAAATTTCTGATGGCGGCCCTGACCATGGTATCTACATTCTAAAACTACTGACAACAGGGTTATCTCCGATCCCAAGCACTGACATTGGGTATCAGCTACATTTAACATCTACTGAGCCCTCTTGCCTACATGCACACGACCCAACTAATTTAGGCTAGACAATTAAAAGGGTTTTCCCGTCTAGTTATTTCTTCAGGGGTGGTCTTGTTCGAACAGTTCTGGAGTCCAGCGCATGCACAGTAGCAAATTGGGAAGGAACAAATTGAGTGAAATCTGCTACAGCACATGCGCTGGTCTCCAAAGCAGTTTGCTATCTTAGGGACAATGAGCGCAGGGTTGGAACTAATGATGTTCCCGAGCCCTGCCCTATAGAATACGAGAATTTTTACCTAAGTAAAGGTATTTATAAATTTAAATATAATGCCATTTTTTTACCCCAAAAAACTGTTTTAATGATCACACACTTTTTTTTTGCAATGCTGTGCAAGTGCTGGGTTAATATTTTTGCTCAAAAATTGGGCCTTATTTTATTAACTTCCTTAAAATTAGTAAGAAAAATAGAAAAAACACAGAGGGCGACAAGTCAGAAAAGAGGCACCACCACGCCAGTTTTAAGGTGCATTAAATAGTACGCGCCGCAATACGCCAGATTTTTTGGAACCACGCATTTCCAAAGCACCCGGACAGCCCCATTGACATGCATTGTTAGCGGCGCTATGTCAATTCTCCCCCCGCGCGTCCAATGCGATCGTATTGTACGCACGGGGAGACGACATCTGGATTTCCATAATAGTGGCAGGCATTTGCCGCAATATGCGGCAAAATGCACGCCGAATTACGCAGCAATTTAAGCCGTGTGGATATACCCTTACATAGTAAAATTGATGCGCCTAATCTAGGCACATAGCAAAATGTAGGCGCAAAATGTAGGCGCATAACCTATCATTGCTGGCACCTACTTTAGGCGCATACAAATGTGTTATACCTGGTATATAATGCACCTAGCTTTGGGGTACTACAGTTCATTTATATAAAGAATAGGGCATCAACATTTTTTGGCCGTAAAATACACCAAAAATATGGCGCAGCCCTGATGGGACACATCGCCCAGAGAGTCTATGCAAAGTAATTGTCCAGGCGTGAAAAAAAGTTTTTGGGGTTTTCTTGCAGACAGAAGGTTACACCGAATACATTCAAAGAATTTTGCCGCTACTTTGAAATAAAATTCTCTACCCCCCCCCCCCCACTGCTATAAATAAAAACAATAAACTGGTACTTTCCTCCCTCATTGCTGCCGTTTCTCATGCCAGTCCATCACCGATCTCCTCCCATTCATGGCTTACCCAACCTGGAGTCAATCATTGGCCTCAGTGGTCAGTGCTTGCATGTCCAGCCTGTGAGCTGAGGCCCCACAACCCATGATGGCTTTTCTTTAACCCTTATAACTTAATTTTCTTCAAAAAGTAAGTAAAGGCCTTTTTTTATTAATTTTTTAGAAGGACCGTATTCTCCTTTAAAGGGGTTTTGCCACGAAGTAATATTGTCGTGGGAGGTTTGTAAATTAAATAATAAACATTTTCACCATTTATCATTATTAAAAATTCTGGACCGTTTCTGTTTTAGCTGTTCCTTTAGTGATCCATTGTTTACAGCTTGTCTCCAGGGGATACGACCAGGGCTGTGATCTCCTCACTCCTGGACGCACATGCTCAGACATCACTTCTCCTCTCAGGCAGCTACTGAGTGTTCAAACCCCAGGTGCTGTCATTCTACTCCCGTCCTCTGTCCTCCTTAGTAATTAGTCAAACAGTGCAAATAAATTAAAAAAATGAAACACAATCAGGTCTGTGCTGATAAAGAGAAAAAACATCCACAGGTTTGGTTCCTACAGGGATTTGAACCGAGGACCCTTGTGCTTGGAGGCAAAAGTTTTACTTCTGAGCTACAATGTAGCTACTCACAGCTCTATACATAAACAGACAGGAACAGTTTGACTACAGAGAGGAAAGGCCTAGTGATGTCATCCTGCTGAGTCACATGCTATGCAATTCAAACAAATCACACACGCCCCCTTGTGAGCACACAGAGCTGAAGAGCTGGAGGCAGGAGATATGAAATGAGATCGTGGCAAAACCCCTTTAAGTCTTGTGAGTTCTCTTGGGGCATATACTTGGCATTATGAGGAAATTTTGGGTATAATCCCATTGGCGAGTTGCCTTCATCAATGTAATCATTAGAGTATTTCCTAGAAAGTGCAGGGTTCTATCCGTTAACACGGGCCCACTACAAGAAAAGTCAAATCAAGGAAGGAACCAGTGCCTCCAGTTGGGTGGAGGGCGGTCACATGACAGAGAAGGGTTAATTCCAGGAGAACATGTTACCTGGTTGGGGCTATGGCCTTTGGGCTCTATCAATTCCTCAGAACTTTCTATTGGCAGGTAAAGTTTCCAGGAGAGCATTGAACAGCAAGCAAATCCAAGTATTCCTCTGTAGTGCGGCTGAAGCTTTGAAAGATTGTGGTATGCTTCATTAGAGTCAGAGCATACGGAGGAATTGTCCCCAGGAGCATTGCTGCTAGAGGAGAAATATCTGTATTAGAAGAGCCCAAAAAAATCCTTGCACGGCTCTGATATTTATGACTAATTAACCAGCAATCTTGTGCACAAGGCTGCGTTCACACAGTGAGTTTTTGATGCATTTAAAAAAATCATCAAAAACACAAGCAAACATATTTTTTAATTAAAGGGACTATATCCTTAAAACCAATGACCTGTTGTTTAATTTTTTGAGTTTTAATTTTTAGTTATTCACATCACTATTGTCATGGGATTGGTGGATTCGCTGGACCACCACAAGCGATGATAGTTAAGCCACGCCAGGGAGCGGAGTCTAAGTAGCCCCCGGTATTCACCAGAGCCCGCTGCAAAGCGGGATGGACTTGCTGCGGCGTGAGGCTACCAGGTCGCTACCCCTGACGTGACTTGCCTGCGATGGCGGCCGGGGTAATGCGTGGTACAGAATCGTAATCCAAAGGCGTAGTCGGGGACAGGCAGGAGGTCAGGGCAGGCAGCAGAGGTTCGTGGTCAGAGATGGGCAGATGGTCAGGGCAGGCGGCAAGCTGGCAAGGTCAGGAAACGTAGCGGAACGGACTGGTACACGGGTAATCAAACGGAACTCCAACACTCTGAAGACTCACTAAACACACACCAACAATCTGGCAGAGAGTGCAGGGGGCGTGTACAATATATAGGACCAGCGGCCGGCAATTAGCAAATTACCGGTGCACTGGCCCTTTAAATCCAGACTAGCCGCCGCATGCGCGCCCTAAGCAGCGGGTACGCGCACGGCAGCCGGGACAGGCAGAAGCAGGAAGCACAGGAGTGTGGGCTGGTAAGTAACCTGGCGCAGGGACACGGGCAGCAGGGGAATGGTCGCGGGCGGCCGCGGCACCCACCCCGGACCCCTTGCGGGCAGGGGGGCGACCGCAGGGGGCGACGGCACCCGCACCAGCCCCATGAAAGTACCCCCCCCCCCCCCCCCTTTAGGTCTCCCTCTCTTTTTACGGAATTTGGAGAGGAGGTCAGGCGACAGGTTGGCCTCAGGTTCCCACGAATGCTCCACTGGCCCGAACCCCTTCCAGTCAATAAGAAAGAACCGGGGGCCACCGTGAGGAGACGTTCAGGAGGTATTATGTGCTGCAGAGGCGGCTCCAAGCCCACTGTGTCCTAGGATCTAGAGAGGGCGTCTGCTCTGACGTTCTTCCCAGCGGGCGGACAGTGGAGAAGAAAATCACAGCGGGCGAAAAAAAGTGACCATCTGGCTTGCCGAGGGTTCAGTCGTTGGGCAGACTGCAGATAGAGAAGATTCTTGTGAATATATCGATGGGGTGACGAGCACCCACCAGCAAGTGCCGCCATTCTTCTAAGGCTAACTTAATGGCCAGTAACTCACGATCACCAATAGTATATGTCACGGATGCCCCGGGTCGCAGGCGCATCCGTGCTCTGACACCTAGCGGAGCACCGTCCCGCACGTCGGGTTCGGGGTCCGCTCACCCCCCTGTTCCCGCCGGCGTTCACTTACCCGGCCACGTTCCTGCTCAGCCTGTCTCCGTCCCGCGACACGTGGCTCCGCCCCTATGGCGCGCGTGCGCCGGCAATTTGAAATTTAAAGGGACAGTGCGCCGATAATTGGTCATTGCCGGGCACTGCTCCTATTTAAGTCTGGCCTCTTCCTGACAGCCTTGCCGGATTCTTAGTGTTCATACCTTTGGAGAAAGCGTTCCTAAAGTCTAGTCTAGTCCTGTCTACCGTGTACCGAACCGCCAGCTTACGTTTACCGACCACGAACCTTGCCGCCAGCCCTGACCTTTTGCCATTCCACGTCTACGAACCAGAGTCGCCTGTCCTGACCTCCTGCCTGTCCCCGACTACGAGCCTGCCTGCCGATTCCGTACCTCGCCTACCCTTGGCCGCCACCGCAGGCAAGCCCCGCCAGTGGAAGCGACCTGGTAGACTCCGCAGCAAGTCCATCCCGCTTTACGGCGGGCTCTGGTGAATACCGGGACCTACTTAGATTCCGTTCCCTGGTGTGGGCTTCCACAATCGCCTGCGGTGGTCCAGTGGATCCACTACCAGACCGTTACAGTAGGATCTGGCAAAGGATCCCGCCAAGGTGCCGTTACCCAGCCTGGTGGATCTGTCGACCGCTGTTGCCCGCCAGTCACAGCAACTCGGTCAACAGGCGCAGCAACTGAACCAGCTGTCCACCATGTTGCAGCAACTCGTCACCGTCCAGCAGCAGCAACCTTCGCCATCTCCTGTGGTTGTTCTTGTTTCAACGGTTCCTGTGGCCCTGGGGGGGTCCCAAGCTTCGGTTGTCGCTCCCGACCAAGTACGACGGAGACCCGAAACTCTGCAGGGGGTTCATCACCCAATGTTCTATGCACGTGGAGCTGATGGCCAATCAGTTCCTGTCCGAACGTGTGAAAGTGGCTTTCGTGGTCAGCCTGCTCTCCGGGAAGGCCCTGGCATGGGCTACACCTCTGTGGGACAGGAACGATCCAGTGACGGCGGACCTACAGTCGTTCCTCAGTGAGTTCCGCAGTGTCTTCGAGGAACCAGCCCGTGCATCCTCCGCTGAGACAGCCCTCCTCAACCTACGCCAGGGGGACCTGTCTGTGGGAGACTACGCAGTGCAATTCCGCACCTTAGCCTCAGAACTGTCATGGAACGAGGCCGCTCTGTGTGCCACCTTCAAGAAAGGGCTCTCAAGCCGAGTTAAGGACGTCTTGGCCGCTATAGACCTCCCATCTTCCCTCAGTGACTTGATCCAGTTAGCGACCCATATCGATGTGCGCTTCTTTGAACGGGAAGAGGAACTTTGGCAAGAGCGTCACCTAGCCCAACCTCGCCGGTTTCCTCGCCTGGCACCGGTGTTCCAGAGGCCTCCTGCGCTACAGTTGCCAACCTCCACCGAGGAGCCCATGCAGATTGATCGGGCTCGTCTCACTGAGCAAGAATTGGCACAGCGTCGGCAAGGGAACTTGTGCCTCTACTGTGGCAGCCGAGAACATTTCCGGAGGAGTTGTCCCAAGCGTCCCAAGCATGCAGGAAACTCCCGCACCTAGGTTCTGTGGGAGAGGCATTCCTAGGTGCAAACTCCTCCTCTCCACGCCTGTTGATGCCAGTGCAGGTCGTGTCAGAAACTGGTACCTCGTTCCAGGTTCCGGCGTTTCTGGATTCGGGTTCGGCCGGGAACTTCATCCACCTGCCTCTAGTGAAGCAGTATCGGCTTCAGGTGGTCCGCTTGGAAAAACCGCTCATGATCTTGTCCCTCAGCGGGGAGCTGCTTAGCAACACCATTCAGTTTGTCACCAAGCCACTGTACCTCCACGTGGGGGCGCTCCATAAAGAAGAAATCTCCTTCTACGTGTTGCCTCGCTCCTCGTCTGCGGTCCTCCTCGGACTTCCATGGCTGCGGCTCCACTCTCCTATCCTGGACTGGACATCTGGAGAAGTGATTCATTGGGGTCCCAATTGTCGGGGGTGTTGTTTGGTGGCGCCTCGCCCGGTGCTTTCCTGCTCCCGCTCGACCGTTCATGAGCCGCTGCCCGGGCTGCCCCCCGAGTATCTGGAGTACGTCGATGAGAGACAAGCCGAGTCTTCTCCCGCATCGTCCGTACGATTGCCCGATCGTCTTATTGCCAGGTACCAGTCCTCCCCGGGGCAGAGTCTACCCATTATCGGTTCCTGAGACACAAGCCATGTCAGAGTACATCCAGGAGAATCTCCGGAAGGGGTTTATCCGAAAGTCCTCGTCCCCCGCAGGTGCGGGGTTCTTTTTTGTAAAGAAGAAGGACGGTACCTTACGGCCCTGCACAGACTACCGGGGTCTGAACAAGATCACAGTGAAAAACCGATACCCATTGCCGCTGATCACTGAACTTTTTGACCATCTCCCAGGGCGCAAAGATCTTCTCCAAGTTGGTTTGTGAGAGGGCTTACAACTTGGGGGAAACCCGCAAGAGCGATGAATGGAAGACGGCCTTCAACACCAGGGATGGGCACTTTGAGTACCTGGTGATGCCCGTCGGACTGTGTAATGCGCCTGCTGTCTTCCAGGAGCTCGTGAATGACATCTTCAGAGACCTTCTCTACACCTGCGTAGTGGTTTACCTAGATGACATCTTGGTGTACTCCCCTGACCTCGAATCCCACCGCAGCCATGTGTGTCAGGTCTTGAAACGTCTCCGGGAGAACCATCTGTATGTCAAGCTAGGGAAGTGCCTCTTCCATCAGACTAGCCTCCCGTTTCTGGGTTACGTCCCTGCACAGACTACCGGGGTCTGAACAAGATCACAGTGAAAAACCGATACCCATTGCCGCTGATCACTGAACTTTTTGACCATCTGCAGGGCGCAAAGATCTTCTCCAAGTTGGATCTGAGAGGGGCTTACAACTTGGTCCGAATCCGCAAGAGCGATGAATGGAAGACGGCCTTCAACACCAGGGATGGGCACTTTGAGTACCGGGGTGTGCCCTTCGGACTGTGTAATGCGCTGCTGTTTTCCCCAGGGCTCGTGAATGACATCTTCAGAGACCTTCTCTACACCTGCGTAGTGGTTTACCTAGATGACATCTTGGTGTACTCCCCTGACCTCGAATCCCACCGCAGCCATGTGTGTCAGGTCTTGAAACGTCTCCGGGAGAACCATCTGTATGTCAAGCTAGGGAAAGTCCCCTCTTCCATCAGACTAGCCTCCCGTTTCTGGGTTACGTCATTTTGACCAAGGCCTACGGATGGACCCAGAAAAAACTGTCACCCGTGTTGCAGTGGCCACGCCCAGTCGGCCTACGGGCTATACAACACTTCCTGGGCTTCTGTAACTACTACCACCAATTTATCCCCCACTTCTCTACGCTAGTGGCTCCGATAGTGGCCCTTACCAAGAAACAAGCTAACCCATGCAGCTGGTCCGTCGAAGCTGAGGAAGCATTCTCAAAGCTCAAGTCTGCCTTCTCTACGGCATCTGTCCTTTCGCGTCCGGATCCCGCGAAACCCTTCACGTTGGAAGTGGATGCCTCGTCTGTGGGGGCCGGAGAAGTTCTTACGCAGAAAGGGCCCACGGGCAAGACTGTAATGTGTGGCTTCTTTTCTAAGACGTTCTCTTCGGCCGAGAGGAACTACACGATCGGTGACCGGGAATTACTGGCTATCAAGCTGGCCTTGGAGGAATGGCGCTATTTGCTGGAGGGTGCTCGCCACCCCATCTGCATCTATTCGGACCACAAAAACCTCCAATATCTCCAGACGGCTCAGCGACTTAACCCACGGCAGGCTAGGTGGTCGCTCTTCTTTTCCCGGTTCGACTTCCAGATCCACTTCCGCCCTGCAGAGAAGAACGTGAGAGCCAACGCTATTTTCTTGTTGACTGGAAGGGGTTCGGGCCCGAGGAGAGGTCTTGGGAGCCGGAGGAGAACATCCTGAATCGCAGCATCATCCAGAAATTCATCCACTCCAGGAAGAAGGTGGGCCCAAGAGTGGGGGATGCAACAGGGGGGGGGGGGGTACTGTCACGGATGGCCCTGCGACCCTTGTCCCAGGTCGCAGGCGCATCCGTGCTCCGACACCTAGCGGAGCCCCGTCCTGCACCTCGGGTTCGGGGTCCGCTCACCCCCCTGTTCCTGCAGGCGTTCACTTACTCGGCCACGCTCCTGCTCAGCCTGTCTCCGTCCCGCGACGCCTGGCTCCGCCCTAGGGTGCGCGTGTCGGCAGTTTGAAATTTAAAGGGACAGTGCGCCGGTAATTGGTCATTGCCGGGCACTGCTCCTATTTAAGTCCGGCCTCTTCCTGGGAGCCTTGCCCGGGTCCTTTTGTGTTTCTGCCTTTGGAGAAAGCGTTCCTAAAGTCTAGTCTAGTCCTGTCTACCCCGTACTGAACCGCCAGCTTACGTTTACCGACCACGAACCTTGCCGCCAGCCCTGACCCTTTGCCAGTCCACGTCTACGAACCAGAGCCGCCTGTCCTGACCTCCTGCCTGTCCCCAACTACGAGCCTGCCTGACGAATCCGTACCACGCCTACCCTTGGCCGCAACCGCAGGCAAGCCCCTCCAGTGGAAGCGACCTGGTAGACTCCCGCCGCAGCAAGTCCATCCCGCTATGCGGCGGCTTGGTGAATACAGGGACCTACTTAGATTCCACTCCCTGGTGTGGGCTTCCACCATCGCCTGCGGGGGTCCAGAGGATCCACTACCAGACCGTTACAGTATAATTCTTTTCCGCTGGGGTGAAGGTTTTTGAGAAGAAGCCGCAAGTATGTAGTTTCCCAGAGGAGGTCTTCTGTAGGAGGACAGCACCTGCACCTACTGAGGAGGCGTCCACTTCTAAGACGAACAGACGCTGCGGGTCTGGGCGAGACAGAACAGGAGCAGAGGCAAATGCTGACTTAAGACGGTCAAAGGCTTCTTGGGCTTCTGGAGGCCAGGATTTGGGGTTGGCAGTTTTCTTCGTAAGGGCCACCAGCGGGGCCACAAGCGTGGAGAAATGCGGGATGAACTGTCTGTAATAATTCGCAAATCCCAGAAAACGTTTTGGATTTGAGCGAAGGCCCACTGGTCGAGGCCACTGTAGGACTGCAGGGCAGGCTTAGAGGGATCCATCTGGAGTCCGAGACGATATACCCCAGGAAGGGCAACGAGGTGCGTTCAAATAGGCATTTCTCCAGTTTGGCATATAACTGGTGGTCGCGGAGACGTTTGAGCACCTGGCGGATGTGGTGGGGGGTGAGTTTCCAGATCAGGAGAGAAGATTAAGATGTCATCAAAAGGGAGACGATTACACAAACGTTTGAGGAGATCGCGGAGATCTCGTTGACGAAGTTTTGGAACACCGCTGGTGCATTGCAGAGGCCAAATGGCATGACGAGATATTCAAAGTGGCCATCTCGGGTATTAAAGGCCGTCTTCCATTCGTCGCCTTCACGGATACGAATCAAGTTGTATGCTCCACGCAAGTCGAACTTGAAAAATATTGTTGCGCCGCGTAGGCGATCAAAAAGCTCTGAGATCAGAGGCAGAGGGTATCAATTTTTTATCGTGATTTTGTTAAGTCCCCGATAATCGATACAGGGCCGGAGAGTACCATTTTTCCTTTTAACAAAGAAGAAACCGGTCCCCGCAGGCGAGGAAGAGTTGCGTATGAAGCCTTTACGGAGATTCTCCTGGATATATTCCATCATCGCCTTAGTCTCCGGAACAGAAAGAGGATAGACTCTGCCTCGGGGAGGAGTACTACCGGGTTGCAGGTCAATAGAACAGTCGAACGGCCGATGCGGGGAGAGAGTTTCGGCCTGTCTTTCAGAGAAGACGTCTGCTAGATCCTGGTAAGGAGTGGGCAGACCCGGCAGAGGCTTCGTAGACTTTGCAGAGGCGGGTCGTGGAGCTGGACGGAGAACAGGCAGGTATCGCGAGTGGCACGCGAAACCCCAACAGATAATTTTGCCCGTGTTCCAATCTACGGTCAGAGAATGGTCTTGCAACCAAGGGAGGCCCAGGAGAATTTCAGAGGAGGAGCGAGGCAGAACGAGAAGTCTCAAAGTCTCCTTGTGTAAAGCGCCAATCTGCAAGGTGAGGGGCGCAGTGCAGAACCGGATAGCATCCTTTAGGCATTCGCCACTGACAGAAGAGACGAACATGGGTTTCTGCAGAGGGGTCACCGGGAGACGAAACTTGGACACCAGAGCTTGGCTGACAAAATTTCCAGTGGACCCCGAATCAAGGAAGGCGGTGGCTTGAAAGGTGCTGTCCGGCGACACTCCACAGAGTACGGGAATGGTCAGGCGGGGAGAGGCTGCACGGACACCTAAGGGTGCCTCTCCTGCGAGCCCTAGGTGCAAGAGTGACCCTGGGCGCAACGGACAGACCTCAATGAAGTGGCCAGAACCGCCACAGTAGAAGCATAACTGCCTCTGACGATGCTGCAGGTGTTCCTCCTGGGTCAGGTGGATTCTCTCGACCTGCATAGGTTCGGCCTCAGGAACCATTGGTGGAGGAAGTGGAGGTTGTTTGAAAACGGGAGCCAGACGAGGTAGCCGGCATGGTCGGGCGACCTCCCGTTGGAGGCGGAGCTCTTGTTGTCTCTCGGAAAACCGAATGTTGATTCTGGTGGCCAACCGAATCAGATGGCAGGACCTGACCAGCGAGCTCGTCTTTGATACGTCCAGAGAGGCCTTGCCAGAAGGTTGCTACCAATGCCTCATTATTCCAATCTAGTTCGGAGGCTAGGGTGCGGAACTGTACGGAGTACTGACCCACGGTAGAGTCGCCCTGACGGAGACGGAGTAGCGCTGCAGCAGCAGAGGAGGTGCGGCTAGGTTCCTCGAAGACGGTGCGGAACCCCTGGAGGAAAGTTTGCAGATTTGCCGTCAACGGATCTCCTCGGTCCCATAGTGGAGTGGCCCATGCCAAGGCTTCCCCTGATAGGAGGCTAATTATAAAGGCCACCTTAGCCTGCTCGGTAGGGAATTTGTGCCCCAACATCTCAATGTGGATGGAGCATTGACTGATGAAGCCACGACACTTCTTGATGTCACCGTCATAGAGTGAGGGGAGCGGCAGATGCAGAGATGGTCCCGGGGCAGGAGCAACTGGCGCCGAGGTGGCGGCAGCAGCCGCAGGCGGAGGTTAACGGACCGCAAGATTCTGCATCATGGCCGTGAGCTGGCCAATACACTGGTTCTGCTGGGCGACAGCTGTGGTAATGTCCCGGAGATCGGGCAGGGATACCCTGGCGGAATCCATGGCCAGATTGTATTGTCAAGGGTATGGTGGATTCGCTGGACCACCGCAAGCGATGGTGTAAGCCACGTCAGGGAGCGGAGTCTAAATAGCCCCCGGTATTCACCAGAGCCCGCCGCAAAGCGGGATGGACTTGCTGCGATGTGAGGCTACCAGGTCGCTATCCCTGACGTGACTTGCTTGCGATGGCGGCCGGGGTAATGCGTGGTACAGAATCGTAATCCAGAGGCGTAGTCGGGGACAGGCAGGAGGTCAGGGCTGGCGGCAGAGGTTTGTGGTCAGAGACAGGCAGATGGTCAGGGCAGGCGGCAAACAGGCAAGGTCAGGCAACGTAGCGTAACGGACTGGTACACGGGTAATCAAACGGAACTCAAAACTCTCTCTAGACTCACTAACGCACACCAAAAATCTAGCAGAGAGTGCAGGGGGCGTGTACCTTATATAGGACCAGCGGCCGGCAATTGACTAAATTACCTCTGCCCTGGCGCTTTAAATCCAGACCAGCCATCGCCATACATGCCAACTCTCCCGTTTTTGGCGGGGGGGTCCCGCTATTTGGGGTCCCCTCCCGCCCTCCCGGGGGAGTTGGCATTCCTCCCGCCGCCTGCAGGCGGCGGGGGTCCTTTAAATTGCCGTGGCGCAAGAGTAGCACCGCTCCTACAGGCGGGTGAAGCGGCCGCAGCGGCCGCTCACCCGCCCGCGGTCTCACTGTGCGGGGAGGAGGCAGGAGGGATCGCTCCCTCCTCCCTCCTCCCCCTGTATGTCCGGCGCCGGTGTGTGCGCCGTACATACAGGTCAGCGGCGCAGGGGGAAGTGACGCGCGGCTGCAGGGGAGTGACGCGCGGCTGCTCTCACTTCCCCCTGCGCCGCTGAAGAGATCGGGCAGGAGCTGGCCGCGCTGCAGGAGCCTGGTAAGGTAAGTGGATTTTATTATTTTATTTTTATTAGCTTTAGGGGGCTCTACCTGGCTAACAGAGAGGGCAACTACCTGGCAACAATGGGGGCATCACCTGGCAACAATGGGGGCATCACCTGGCAACAATGGGGGCATCACCTGGCAACAATGGGGGCACTACCTGGCAACAAAGGGGGCACTACCTGGCAACAAAGGGGGCACTACCTGGCTAACAGATGGGGGCACTACCTGGCAACAGAGGGGGCACTACCTGGCAACAGAGGGGACATCTACCTGGCAACAGAGGGGACATCTACCTGGCAAACAGATGGGGACATCTACCTGGCAAACAGATGGGGGCACTACCTGGCTAACAGATGGGGGCACTACCTGGCTAACAAAGGGGGGCACCTACCTGGCTACAAATTTGGCTCTACCTGGCTACAGAGGGGGCATCTACCGGCCTGTAAGGGGCACTACCTGGTTATGGGGGGCTACTACCTGGCTATAAGGGCATCTACCTGGCTTTCTTCCAAAGCCGTTATGCAGTTAGGTGGAGTGGGTGTGGCTTTTTTGAAGGGGCGTGGCATACCGACAAGATGGGCATGTCCATGCAAATTTTTGCCGCGGCGGGCTACGCGGGCCGGCCCCGGAGATGTGCTGCTTTTTCATTTTGCAAAGTTGGCGACTTTGGCCATCGCGCGTGCGCGCCCTAAGCAGCAGGGACGCGCGCAGCGGCCGGGACAGGCAGAAGCAGGAAGCACAGGAGTGTGGGCTGGTAAGTAACCTGGCGCAGGGACACGGGCAGCAGGGGGATGGTCGCGGGCGGCCGCGCCACCCGCGCCGGACACACTGCGGACAGGGGGGCGTCCAGCTCCCATGACAACTATCAATATTTATTAATACAAAATCCTGAAGTTTTGCAGTTCTCACTTTGTCCACTAGGCCTAATAATAGTCTGACACTTCCTGTTCTGTAGAGAAAACTTCTCAGCAGTCTCCTCATTCTCATCCCAAACTGGTGTCACCTCTTAGTGTAATCCTATGTGTATAGATAACACAGGATCCACCAGTCACAGTAGCAGTTAGTGCCAGCTCCTCATAGCACACTGACGTCCTCCCAGGTCACAGAGCCTATAAAAGTCTCCTATAGAAGTCAATGGGTCTGCTCCTGCTCACATGTCCATGAAGCTGTAAAGCATCTCTCTAAATGCTGTTAAAAGCAGCTCAGGGAAGATGGCCGCCCCTATAATGCTATACAGACAACAGAAAGATACAAATCTACAATCAGAAAATTAAAACCACTAAGAAAAAAATAATATGAATCAGTATTTGGTTTTAATTCGTAAAAAAAATATACATTAGTCACAGATTTCCTTCAGCTCAAATTTTACCTATGTTCCAAATTTGAGTTAGGGTTAGAGTTTGGGTTAGTTCACATGATGGATTTTAACATGGAAATTGACATAATTTCCAGTTCGGATTTAACAAAAAAATACACACAAAAACACTGCACTACAGAGCGGATCTTCTCCACCCAATATATCAAATTCATAAAAAAAAAGAAACCACAAGACCGCTCTTTGAAACATTATGACTATAGTCCTGTATTTCTGACTTGAATCCCATACCAGATTCTTCCATTTGGAGAAACTGATATATGAACATTCCCTTAGGGTCCGTCCGTGGTTTCTTGGTTGGATTTTCAGACGGTTTGTGGATTTGGAAACCGGCAAGAAACCGTCCCCTTGGACTCTTAGGCCATGTTCCCACTGTTTTTGGCCGGTTTTTCAGCCGGTTTGCGGTTTTTCAGATCGCCTGAAAAACCGGCCGAAAATGAGCACAATGGTGCTCCATGGAAAACCCGTGCAGCAGTCCCCACTGCACGGGTTTTCTGTCTGGCGCCTTTTCCGCCCGCGGTCCGGCCGCAAGACATTGTGCTAGCACAATCTTCCATCCGGTTTCCGGGCGGAATCTGTGCATCTCAATGTGAAGGAGGAGGGCTTTCCTCAGCTCATCGCGGAGAAACCCACCTCCCTCCCCCGCGACCATGGGGACGGCCGCAAAACAGGACAAATACCGGCCGGCAAACCGACCGGTATTTGTCCTGTGCCGTGGGAACGCGCCCTAAAAGAAAATCCGTTCAGTAATCTAAACTGAACGGATTTTCAGCCGGGCAGATTTTCAGACGCCGGCATTTAAAAAAACTTGGAGCATGCACAATCTTCCGCCCGAAAACCGGGTGTGCAATTCAATGGTTATGGGGGAGGGGCAAATCCGCAAACTACAGACACAATCATCCTCCAAAACTATACAAAAGATGATAAAATCTTAAACAAAATCCGTCCGGCATTTTACATATGCCGTGTGGTCGTACCCTTAGGCTCCATTCACATCACATTTCTTGCCCCTGTTCATAATATTTATTGGAGTACTGTGAAAAATGTATCCATAGATCTCCCATAGAGATCTAAAGGACCAATAGTCCGAATTGCATTACGTTTGCCCTATTTACTGAAAGTATAAACCTTCTGTGTCAGACACAGATATGTTGTAGACCACGTGTCTGATGCATAAAGCATATATACGTTTAGTAAACAGGGCAATTAGGACTATGTTTGCCCTTTAAATCTCTATGGCCCTGCCGTGATATAGTTACATTTTTCACGGTATCCAGACAGGTACCATGGACAAGGGCAGGAAACGTGATTAATTATAAAAATACATGCATTTTTTATCCCTTCCTGACAGCCGGTCATAATAATATGGCTCTTTGTTTTTTTCCTTCCAAGAGGCATAGCGTTTAAATTTTTTTTTTATCTATACAGACATATCAGGGCTTGTTTTTTGCGGGACAAGATGAACTTTTTTAAGCCCTTCCTGGTCATAATAATATGGCTCTTCGTTTTCTTCCTCTCCTCCTTCTATGAGTCATAACCTTTCTATTTTTTTCCCATCTAAATAGACATATAAAGGTTTTTATTTTGAGGGAACAAGATGTATTTTTTAATGGTGCCAGTAACCGTACCATGGAATATACGGGAAATCAAAAAAAAATTAAGTGGAGGGAAATGTGAAAAAAAAAACCGACTTGTGGCATGTTTCCAGGGGATTTTGTTTTTATTTCATTCGCTCTTCGGTATAAATGATGAGTTATCTGCACTCTGCAGGTCGGAACGATTCCGGTGATACCAAATATGTAGGGTTTTCATTATGTTTTAGCACTTTAAAAAAAAAAAATACAGATATTCTCTATCTCTTAAATTTGTGCTGCAGCCATTTTCTGCAACCAATAACTCTTGTTTTCCACCTACTTTTTATTCCAACTTTCTGGGGGACGTGAAACGACAAAAAACCCCGACAATTTTGGCGCTTGGATTTGTCTTTCTTCTACATCCAGTGTCTGGCATAAATGATAATTTAATAGATCAGACTTACAAACGCGTCGATACCAATAATGCGTAATATTATTTGCAAAACGGCAAAAAAGTTCTAATATTTTTTTATTATTCTTTATACTTTTAAAACATATTTTTTTTTTTTTTTTTAATTTTGCATTCAGTTCCCTTAGAGTACTTGACCACTAAGGGGATTGGTTGCTTGTACACCCTTTTATGTATTATATAAATAATGCAGAAGGGGGTAACCAGATGGCGGATCTATTGGTTCCTGACTGGGCAAGGAAGTAATAGAAACGCTAACACGGCAGTTATGGAAGGTTTCATTAAGCTTTCAGCTGCCATGCTAACAGTTTGGCACCCCGCAATATTGTGGCCGTGTTCGTTGTGGTTTCTTAAGGGTTAAACCGCAGGGATCTGAGCCAGCTCCGATCTCTACTCTACAGCTGCAATAATCAGTCGGCACCCGCCACCTATCGAGCAGGCTTAGCAAGTAAGAACGCTCCATATCTCCTTACCGACAATAAGGGCATGCTCACATGATGCATTGGCGCTGAAATACGCCAGAAGCACTCCCCGCAAATACCGTAAAATCATAGCATTCATTGATTGATATGACTTTCAGGTGTATTCCCCAGTGTTTACGTGTCACTTCTTTGGATGGGGGTCAGGCCGGAGCGCTGGCCAGCGCGTACTTCTAAAGCAGGCGTATACCAGCGCACACAATATGTCCCGCTATTCAACATGTGAACCTACCCTAAGGCGTACCCATATGTCCATTGTCAGTAAGGGCTTAAAAAACTAATATGGTTTTTCTGAATGTAGTTTTGATGCAATTGAAAAATGCAACATGTGACTGCGGTGTAAAGGTGAACATGTGGAAGGCCATGGGTGTAAACACAGCAGTAGCAGCTGGTATATGCCCATAGGCTGAGGGGTCACTCAGGGGCAAAAACATTGAACCTCTCAATAGGGAACAACTAGTTGGTGGCTTTCTGCTCACTGCCGCTACTATATGGGTTCTCTGATATATGGCGCTATTATCCATACATTTAGTTATTGATGCTTACGCTGATTTTTTTTGACAAGTGAAAAAATGGATGCAGGAGGCCAAAAAAATACCAAGCTGATACTTGGGTAACCATAGACAAAAGAAGAGAAAATATGTACCCACAAAGATGGACACAAGGGTCCGGCATGCAAAGCAGAATAGGAACAAAGCTTACTATTTAATGAGCTACATTATTAAAGACACAGAAACAGCAAATTTGGAGAGTAAAAAGCTGTGCAGCTGCAAACACAGAAGGACGACGTGTTTCAGATAGGGTGACCTTATTCACAGTGTGAAACGCATCGTCCATCTGTGTTTTCAGTTGTATAGCTTTTTCTCTTTCAAAGTTGGCTGTTTTGGTGTTTTTAATGGCTCATTAGAAGCTTAAAGGGGTTTTGCCACGATGTAATGTTGACGTGGGATCCTCCAAAATGGGTATTTAATCACTTTTCTAAATATATGTGATTACAAAAAGTGAAGCCTGTGAGAGCTACAGCATTGCTCACTCCCCCTTAGTTTCCTGACAGTTTACATTAGACACGACCAGTACACTGACAGGAGCTGACAGGCCACGCTTGCGTGTTTGCACTTCTTATCTGATGACAGGGAACATGAAGGAGCTTGCAAGGGGCTGGGGAGAAATGTGAAGTGTATGAGGCTGTGTCTTTTGTACAGAGAATCCACTGGTTGTAATGTAATTATTTGAGGAAACATTGCAGACGATCCCTTCTTCCTCGCTCTCTGCTAACCCCCCCATCCGTCTCCCCCCCTGTGACTCAGCATGCTTTGTTTATCTTCTCTCCTGAGTAGATAAGAGGTAAGGAACTCACTTTGTGGCAAAACCCCTTTCATTCTATTCCTAATCTGCTTTGGATGCCGGACCCTTGTGTCCACATTTGCAGGTACATTTTTTCTTTTCTTCTGTCCACAGATTTTCCTGTACATTAGCTGTCTTCTTTGAGATGAGCGTCCCGGAGAAGAACTTTTTACACTGGAAATTTGTTAGTTTCAATGTATTTATAGATGATACATTTCCATGTCAGCACTTACACAAGGCTGCCTCTAGATGGCGCATGCACATTACAAGAGAGAAGATAAAGTCCAGAGTCACCAAGTGAAGTTTGGTGAAGTTTTTGATGCATTTGTTTTTTTTTTAGCTAAAACCAGCAGTGAAGCCATAACCGGGTGTCCATTTCCACAGGATACGCTATAAATGTCTGATAGGTGAGGTCTCAGAGGTGGGAGCTGCAAACCTCCATGCAGAACAGCAAGGTGGCCGCACGTGAGGGGCAATCACTGTTGATTTCATTGTAGGTTCTGAGTACAGCTGAGCACACTCGCATGACCGTACTCAGAACCTATCAAAGAACACAATGGGACAGTATCCTTTCAATTCAGCACAGAGGAGTTTGGGGTCCGGTTCTCAAGATAAGTGCTGGACTCAGTGAGAGCCCCTTAGCTATATGTGCACAGCTGCGTCCATACAACATTGGAAAAATACTGGTCGGATTCTTAAGTCACAATCTGACCAGTGCTTTACACTCAGTTGTAGTTTTTTGGCCCGCTTTTCTGCTGCAGTTTTCCGCTTTGGCCATCTCGGCGTTAAGAGGTTGTGTTTTTTTATGTTTTGTTAACCTTATATTTTGTCTGAATTTGTTTGTAACAGAATTTTGTGCATATGTTCCAGTCTTATAATCTGTTTCTCTATAAAGACCTCATCGTCAGTACTTCACACGCTTGAGAGGGAAAACGTCCATCTTCAGAAGGTCGCGCACAGCTGTGCGTTCAGCCCCTTCCCAGGCTGCTGCTCCTACTATTTGCATGGACTCATTTTGGACTTGGTGAAGCTTTCGCTTCTATGAGCAGCACACAGGCTTCCTATCTGCACACCGCAAGTACTTTTGTATTATACCTGTTACTATTAGATTTGTAAATTTATGCTAATGGAATTTATACTTGGTCTTGCGTAAACTATATTACATGACTGAGTAGGATACAGTAGATGTGGTGTGTGTATCCAATGTAATAAAATAAGGGCTCGTCCCCACGGCACAGGACAAATATCGGCCGGTTTATCCGACCGGTATATGTCCGGTTTGTGTGCCGTGCACACGGTCGCCGGGGGACGGCTTTTCTCTGCGATTAGCCCTTCCTATTCACATGCACATATTCCGTCCGAAAACTGGACAGAAGAAGGTGCATGTTGAATGTCTTTCGGGCGGTCCGCGGCAATCTGTCAACGCTGCCTGCAGAATATTCTGTGTATCAACTTGCAGGATAGCTGAACTGATCTCAGGGTCATCACTGAAGCAAAGATGACCAGTGCCAATGTTACAAAACCAACTCTGCTGGACGGGTCACTGGATCAGAACGCCCGACACCCCAGATGAGTTCTGTACTCTCAACTGAGCTGAGGAGAGAGTACAGAACAGGGGTCAGGGGTCTATGTAGATTACAATTCAAAGACATCATCAATACCTACCTAAAAAAATTTTTTTCCAAAACGACATTGCTGACTGGGAAGCCCTTGCCACAGATTATCCCTTAGGCCATGTCTACAAAGCACAGAAATACCGGCGGATTTTCGTGAAACCACAGAGAATCCAAAGGTGCCCTGTGCTGCATAGACAGCAATGGAAAACCCCTGCTGCAGTCTACAGAATGTTAAAAATCTGGTGGAACATGCAACATGTTTTGCGGTTTGCTGTTGGTTTCCCCTACGTTCAATTGTACGGGCGACAACAAAAAACTAAAACCGACCTCGATTTTTGTGCAAATCAGTGATAAAACCGCGATCCTGCCTAGGACAAAATGCCGGCTGACGTTTTTTGTCCTATGCTGTGTGGCCCCAGCCTTATGGCACCACATGACCCTTCAAGCAGCTGTTATATCCAGCACGGAGGTGGTGAGCTGTTTCAACTTTAAAAAAAACTTTGAGATTCTTAGTTCACACGTTTTGATCAAAAGATGTTTATGCCACCCCCGACTTACAACGGGATCCCAAGGTGGGTGGTCCTACTCTATCTATTATCTCTCACTAGAGCCAAATTCAGACTTCTCATTGGGCCAACCGACCTCCATAATCCAGAGAGAAAAATAAAAACAGGCACCAACCTTGCACGCATGCTGCACTGATATAACAAGCTGTGGAGGTGGGCGGGGTGCAAGAAACCAAAATGAAGGCATCCATTCCTCCCTATATAGATTAAAAGCAATATATGACAGATACAACGTATAGTTCTGCACAAAAAAACATTTCTGAAAAACACAATGTGAACCTGGGTGCCACTGGCTTCACTGCGGCATATATATATATATATATATACACACATTCCAATACCAGTGGCACACCACTGCTAAAAGGGCTATACAATACATGGAAACCTCTAAAGAAGCATTTATGCTATCTATCATGCATGCAAAAAAACTTTGAGATTCTTAGTTCACACGTTTTGATCAAAAGATGTTTATGCCACCCCCGACTTACAATGGGATCTCAAGGCGGGTGGTCCTACGCTATCTTTACCTCTCAATAGAGTCAAATTCAGACTTCTCATTGGGACGTTGTAAGTCGGGGGTGGCATAAACATCTTTTGATCAAAACGTGTGAACTAAGAACCTCAAAGTTTTTTTCATGTATTATAGATAGCATAACTCTTTCAACTTTGACTGTATGGCACCACATGACCCATCAAGCAGCTGTGGTTTTTAAGATCGACTTCCTCTCCAAGGACAGAGACAAAAGACGACAACAAAAAGAAAGGGAGAAGAACCCGAAGGCATCCTCCTGTGGGGCCGTTCACACGACGAGTAATATTTGTGGAATCCACAATGATTCTGCCATGTGTCGTCTGACGCGTTTTCAACAAGTATTTCTTTAGGAAGTTCATGCCTGTGGACTTGGAGGCCTTTTTCGGATTTGGTTTTACATGCGGTTTACAGTCATGCCGTTTGGTTTTGGACATGGATCCGGGTTAAAAACCACCTGCAATACTCATACAAATGTTTAAGGACAAGGACTTCGCTAGTAAATCTCCATGTGGAACAACACGACCAAAGAAGGAGCATGTTGGAAGCTTTTTGACCGCAGGTCAGCTATGAACACAAAACGCCAAAAAAATCTGCATCGTATGAACTACAACGTGTATTTTCTATGGAGGTCAATGGATATCGTTTTCTTTCAGTTTTAACCCCTTCCCGCTGCAGCCTACTTTTTTTTTTTTTTTTTTGTCACGTTCGTTTTTCCCTCCTCGCCTTCCCAGAGCCATAACTTTTCTATTTTTCCATCTACATAAAGGAGGAATATCTCTCCTTGGGGAGAGCACCACATAGGTGTTTGGGGATTTGAAATGGCCTTTTTGTACCCCGCTAAGCATCTGCCTATCATAAGGAATTACAGGAAAAGAGCTGGAAGCTCAAGCGCCCTCTACTGGATGTAACAGAGACAAATGAGGGCTTTTATTTTTCCAGACAAGTTGAACTTTCTAATGGTGTCTTTCACTGCACCATTGAATATACTAAAAAAAAAAAACTACAGAAAATTATTGCGCCCTGTTTGTGGGTGTTTTGTTTTTACGGCGTTCAATCTTTAGTGTGATTAGTATGTTCTCTGTGTCCTGCAGGTTGATATGAATCCGGAAATATCAAACATGTACCGAAAAAAAAAAAAATCCAAACATTTTAAATTTTCGAAATTTTCACCACAGCGCCATTTTATGTGACCAATAACTTTTTGTACTTCTACTTACAGACGTGAGTGAGGGCATTTTTTTTGCAGGCTGAAGTGTTCATTTTATTGGTGCCAGTTTGGAATACATGCAACTTTTTGATCACTTTTTATTCCAATTTTTAGGCAACATGAAATGACCAAAAAAACCCCACAATTTTGGCATTAGGGATATTTTTTCTTGTAGGGTGTTTAGCATATGGAATAAATGTTATATTTTACTAGCTCAGCCTTTTACGGACGCGGCGATACCAGTGATGTGTAACTTTTTTATTATTTTATTATTTTTATTTGCAAAATGGCAAAAGAGGACTGATTTGAACTTCTAAAACTTTTCATTTTTTTTTTATACTTTAAAACAGTTATTATCTTTTTTTTTTACTTTAAAATTGAGTCCTCCTAGGGAGCTTGACCACTAGGGGCCGTGATCATTAATACAGGGTGTACCAAGATGGCGGTTTTACCACTTTCTGCCTGGGGCAGTAAGTAGTAAAAAGAGAAACATGGTGGTGATGGAAGCATTCACAAGGTTTCCGGCCGTCATGTAAACCGATTGGGACCTCACAATCTAGCCGTGGGGGTCCCGATCGCAGTGAGAAGCGGCGCACTTAGACGTCGCGGCCATGATTGCTGCAGCGTCTAAGGTGTTAAACAGATTGTAATGAAGCCGGTTCCATTCAGTGCTGTTACCGGTAGTAAAATAGCAGCCACCAACCGCCGCCTATGTAGTGGGCTTGCTCCGCGATCTTGCTACATAGCTCCTGGTTGTACCAGTACCTCCAATGTCAGTAAGGGGTTAACGAGGATTTCAAGATGGAATCCACATAGAATCCGACCAGAAATCCTTATTGTATGGACAGAGCCGAATACAACCTCTTGTCCCCAATGTCCCAAGATCTGTAGCTCCAGGATTGGACACCTCAGTCAACTAGTCAGTAATCTTGATGGGCGTCATTGTGGTTTCGAGAGTCTGATGATGAACCTCTGGTGAGATTTTATAAATACTGAATGATATTTCTGCATTTTTTATAGTAATACTTTATATTTCATTTTCTTTCCTTATCAGAGAAGCGCTGTAGGCAGATCACAGAGGTAAGTAGTGAGCAACTGTTGTAGGAGCCAGCTATAGTCTACAGAATGTAAAAGAGACGTCTTTACAAAACTTTCATTCTGCAAACAATTCTACAAAAGCGAACGGACATAACTATGTAACCACAGGAGGGGATCAATACAATGACAAAGTCGATATTCATAAACTGTAGATGAAGGTTGTTATCTTAAAATGTTAACTTCTTATTATTTTTGTGTTGCTTATATAGCACCAAAATATTAGTGGCTCACAGTCGCATTCCCTTAAGGCCTCGTTCACACGGCTTATTTTGGGACTGATTGGAGCCTTACTGCGCGCCGTATTTGCGCTGCAGTACGGCTCCAATCCATCCCAGTAACTACGGTAATCCACAGTTCTCATAGAGAATTATGGATTCCGTCGCTCCTCCCCGCTCGGCGAATCCGCCGCGGGGGAAGAAAGTGACATGTGAATTATTTATGCCGTGTACGCGCCGTAGATAATGACAGTCTATGGGGCCAGCGAGCTGACGGCCCCCCGCCCCGCTGCACGGCAGCCGGCGTAATTGTGGGGCGAAATCCGTTCCCGCAATAAGCCGTGTGAACCGGGCCTATGGCTGCTCTTACATGACTATTATATGAATCCATTTTAGCATCAGTATTATTCCCACAATGTTATGACTTTCCATAAGTCTAATTTACCATAGGGGAAAGTGTTGTAGTTGTAATAAGAATAAAAAAATGTTGCTGTATTTATTATAGGAGAGGCAGCACGGTGGCTCAGTGGTGAGTATGATTCAGCTCGGTGGCTCAGTGGTTAGTGTGATGCAGCTCGGTGCCTCAGTGGTTAGTGTGATGCAGCTCGGTGCCTCAGGTTAGTGTGATGTAGCACGGTGGCTCAGTGGTGTGTGATGTAGCACCAGGCCCGGACTGCCCATAGGGCAAACCGGGCATTTGCCCGACGGGCCGCTGGGGTCCGGGCCGCAGGGCTGGCTTGGAGCGCCCGCCGAAGGGACCAGTGTTCCCCCCGGCGGGTCCCGAGTGCTGGCGCACGGACAGGGGCCGCAACGGTCACATATGCGACCGGACCCCAGTTCCAGGGGGCCCAACAGGGCCCCACCCCGCCAAATGGCTGCAGGGCCCGGGTCCCCAGCCCCCAGCCATGGAGCCTTCACGGCCGGGGGTGGCCCCCCAACGCACGGTCCCAAGCAGCGGTCGAGGTAAACGTGGGATCTTTTGACCCCCCGTCTGTTCGCTCCCGGAGGCCGGGGGGCAGGCGCGCGTTTGTGTGATGTAACGGCCCCCTACTCCGCGGCCCGCAAAAATGCTGGGCGGCCCCCGGGGAAGAAGTTAGAAGAGGAAGCAAAAGCAAAAGATTCAGGTAAATTATTATTATTTTTTTTTTTTTTTTTAAATCCCTACTGGCCCTGCCTCCCCTTGCCTAGCTAAATACACTGGGCCCTCCCTTAAAAGGGGGGGGCCCCCTTCCTCCTAGCTATATTTACGGGGCCCTCCCTTAAGGGGCCCCCTGCCGCCTTAGTTATATAACTACCCCTTTCCCCTAAAAGGGGCCCTCCTGCCTAGCTGTATATTACGGGCCCCCTCCCTAAAAGGGGCCCCGGCCCCGGGCCTAGTTTTATACTGGGCCCTGCCTTTTAAGGGCCCTCCCGGGCCCTACTTTAAAAAATAGCCTCCCCTAAAAGGGGCCCCTGCTTCCCAAAGCAATATATACTACCCCTTTTTTGCCCCCTCCCTTTGCTATTATAGTAGCCCTGCTAAAAGGGCCCTCCCCTGCCTAGCTATTCATACTGGGGCCTTCCCCTTTTAAAGGGCCCCTCCCTGCCTAGTATACATACTAGCCGGGCCTAAAAGGGGGCCCTCCCTGCCTACCTAATACACTACCCCGGCCTCCCTAGCTATTTCATTTAGCCCTGCCTAAAAGGGGGCCCGGGCCTGCCTAGCTATTTTCTAGCCCTCCCTAAAAGGGGCCCCCTTGCCTCCCTAGCTTATACACTACCCCTGCCTAAAAAAGGGGCCGGGCCACCCTAGTATATATATAGCCCTGCCTAAAAAGGGCCCTGCCTGGCTGGGTATATCCCACTAGCCCTGCCTATAATGGCCCTGCCTCCCTTTGCTATATATACTAGCCCTGCCTCCCTTCCCTAGCAATTTTAAAAGTAGCCCTCCCTTTTAAAAGGGGCCCTGCCTGCCTAGCTATACATATAGCCCTGCCTAAAAGGGGGCCCTCCCTCCCTAGCAAATACATACTAGCCCTGCCTATAAGGGTCTGCCTGCCTCCCTATATACACTAGCCCTCCCTCCCTTTAGCTATATCCCACTACCCCTCCCTTTATAAGGGGCCCTGCCTGCCTAGCTATATACTAGCCCTCCCTTTAAAAGGGGGCCCTGTTTGCCTATTTTTATATAAACTAGCCGGCCTAAAAGGGGCCCCTCCCTCCCTTTGCT
This sequence comes from Phyllomedusa bahiana, assembly GCA_025379985.1. Lineage (NCBI taxonomy): Eukaryota > Metazoa > Chordata > Amphibia > Anura > Hylidae > Phyllomedusa > Phyllomedusa bahiana. The sequence goes on from JAODAL010003731.1 coordinate 81,699, forward strand.
ATTTTAAAATAGCCCTCCCCTAAAAAGGGCCCTGCCACCCCTGGGAATATATATACTAGCCCTGCCTAAAAGGGGCCCCCTGCCTGGTAGCTATATACATTTAGCCCTCCCTTAAAAGGGCCCTGTCCCTACTATATATACAAGCCCTGCTATAAGGGCCCTCCCTGCCTAGCATTTTATAGCCCCCCTTTTAAGTGGCCCTGCCCCCCTAGCTTTATTTACTAGCCGGGCCTAAAAGGGCCCTCCCAGCCTGCTTTTTTTATTTACCCCTCCCTTAAAAGGGGCCCCTTCCCTGCTAGCTTTATTTACCCCCGGCCTATAAGGGCCCTGCCTGCTAGTAAAATATACTGGGCCCCGGGCCTTTTGGGGGGCCCCGGCCCTCCCTGGGCTATATACTACCCCTGCCTATAAGTGGCCTTGCCCGCCTAGCTATATAACCCGGGGCTTAAAGGGGGTCCCCCCTGCCAAAGCTATATACTGCCGGGCCTCCCTGCCTGCCTAAAAGGGGCCCTGGTCCAAAGCTATATTTTGGGCCCTGCCTATAAGTGGCCCTCCCTGCCTGCTATATACTAGCCTCCCTGCGGGCCCTGCCTTTAAGGGGCCCTGCCTCCCTTTGGGCTTTTTTTACTAGCCCTCCCCGGCCTAGTATTTTACTCCCCCTGCCTGCCTATAAGGGCCCTCCCTTCTAGCTATTTTACTAGCCCTGCATAAAAGGGGCCTTCCTTTGCCTTTATAGGGGCCCTCCCTTTCCAATATAGGGCCCGGGCCTTCCCCAAAATTAACTAGCCCTGCCTGCCAAATTATACTAGCCCTGTTTGGGCCCTTATTTACTGGCCCTGCCACCCTATTACTAGTCCTGCCACCCCTTAAAACGGGCCCTGCCTCCCTATATACGGGCCCTACCTGGCTTATACTGGCCCTACGGAAAATAGGGCCCCTACATGGCAAAATTCGGGGGGAACCCCCAGTTCCCTTGGTTGTTACTGGGGGCTGTCTATCACCTGGAAAAAATTTACAGGGGTAGGCTCTGTCCCCCACCCAAAATTTAAATGGAGGAAAGCCCGGGTTTTCCCTTTCCCCTTAAGGGGGGTCTAGTATTTACATGCCACTTATCGACATTTTTAAAAATTTTAAATTTTTTGGGTCAAACATCGTTGTTTGGGGTACAAGGGACTAACTTTTTTCCCTGTGTGGGGGCACCAAAAGGGGGGCACAATTACATTTGGGGCTCTATGGATAGGGAGTTTGTACAGATTTGGGAATTGTTTGGAAAAGTGGGGTAAAGAGAGGAGTCAAAGAGTATTTGTTTTTTAAATTCTACGGGTGAGTAGTGCCCGGGGAAAAGGGAAAAATTTTTGCATGCTGTCCCCGGACGGGAAAAAGAAAGGGAAAAATGGAAGGGAAGGGACTCATCAGGGAAGCACCCATGGGGGGTTTTGGGGGAAAGGGAAAAGAAAAGGAGAAAAAAAAAACTCCCATCAGAGAGGGACTTTCTCCTCCGGTCCCTGATGTCAGGGGTTTTTTTACTTCTGTGTTGAATCGTGCTGTTTCATGGGATGGTGACCTGATTATGGTGGGGTCTGAAAGGGGGGGTTGTTTGGTTTGCTTGTGTTTAGGGGGTTTTTTCCCCGAAGCGGGGGTTTTTTGGTTTCATTTTTTTTATGCGTTTTTTTTTTTTGCAGAAAAAGTTCCCGCATTAACTGCTCTGGGCCCTTTTTCCCCCAAAAAAAGCATCAAAAAAAAACCCTTAAAAAAGCACCAAAAAAAAGCCCCTGTGTGGAAGCAGCTTTATAGTTTTTAGTTTATTTTAGAAGCGGCGAGCTGCGAGAACAAGGGAAATTTTTTAAGCGGATATTTTGTGGGTGCTGGGGGGGGGTTGTGCCCGGGCTGATTTTTATTCCCAGTCGGCCCCGTGTAGCCCCGGGGGGACAAATAATGAAGCACAGTTTCCTCAGTGGTTTAGTGTGATGCAGCACGGTGGCTCAGTGGTTAGTGTGATGCGCTCGGTGCCTCAGTGGTTTGTGTGATTTAAGACGGTGGCTCGGGGGTTAGGGTGATGTAGCACGGTGGCTCAGGGGTTTTTTTTTGATGTAGAAAGGTGGTCAGTGGGTTTGTGTGATGTAGCTCGGGCCTCAGTGGTTAGTGTGGTTGAAACTGGGTGCCTCAGTGGTGGGTGATGTTGGACGGGGGCTCAGTGGTGTGTGATGTAGCCGGTGGGTGGGTGTGTGTGTAAACCGGTGGCTCAGTGGTGTGTGATGTAGCACGGTGGCTCAGTGGTGTGTGATGTAGCACGGTGGCTCAGTGGTGTGTGATGTAGCACGGTGGCTCAGTGGTGTGTGATGTAGCACGGTGGCTCAGTGGTGTGTGATGTAGCACGGTGACAGTAATGAAGCACAGTGCCTCAGGGGTGAGTGTGATGCAGCACGGTGGCTCAGTGATTGTGTTATGCAGAATGGTGGCTCGGTGATTAGTGTGTTGCAGCATGGTGACTCATTGGTGAGTCTAATGCATCACAGTGGCTCAGTGGTAACTGTGGTGCAGCACGGTGGCTCAGTGATTAAGTGTTATGCAGAATGGTGACTCAGTGGTGAGTGTAATGCAGCATGGTGGCACAGTGGTTAGCACTGTTGCCCTAAAACTCTGAGGTTACGGGTTTTCCCTGTGTTTGTGTGGGCTTCCTTCAAGCACCCTGACCTCCTCCACACCCAGAAAACATACTGATAGGTTCATCCAGAATTTGGATTGTGAGCCCCGTGGGTACCAGGAACAATGTGAATGATGACAAGCTTTACATGAAGCCAATTGACCAACCAGTAGATTTTTGTAATTTGGGAGTCAGACCACAAAGGCAGAGGTAGGAGCTACACACTTCATGGAGATGTTGCACTTGGTGAGAGTCAGATTTAGAAACCTAGGGAGACCTGTTTGGTCGGGTTTTTCACCCTTTTCTGGTATAAAATGCTCCTAACTGAGCCGGCTACGATGTCTAATGCACCAAATGAATGTGTTAGGCGCATTGTTCGTAAGCCTCCACACTTTCTAATGCGCCTACCATTAGGGGGAGTTCTGGGGGCGGCGCACCACACTAATAATATTAGACACATATATGAATGTGGTTCGGCAAAACCAGGCACATTACTGCTCGGACAGGCAGACCTATTCCAATGTGCTCTGAGCCTGAGGAGTCGCAGTGGAGCTGGATTTGCTGTTAGGGAGAAAAATGTCCAATATTTCTCAACTTCCACCAGTACAATAATAAAAAGTCATTTCTGATAATTATCAAACTGTATAAAATTTAATTATTTATTTAATAAAAAAATTCATATAAAATTAATATAAAAATATTTAATATCCCAAAAATATAAAAATATCTCCTATAAAATGTATTTAAATTTAACAGTCTAAAATTAGTTTAACATTAAATAACCACTGATGATTTGTTCAGATTTTTACAGTTTTAATTTTTACTACATTAAATGTGAAATGTATTTTTTCTGCTCTCACTCTTTATTCTACATACAGCAAGAGCCAGCACAGCACAGGTGTTGCTGGGACCTGTGGTCCACCAAGCAGGATCAGTCCCATATTCACTGACGTGCTATTCTAATGACTTCTCTTATTTCCAGCCTATCTATAGCCTTTATACATGTTGGGGCATTAATAATGCTCCTAAGTTCCATAATGCACCAAACACACAGGCGAGGGGCGGGGAACTTTAGACGCCATTTATAATCACACAAAAAACACTTTCATACATTGAAAAATAGATGCAAAAATGCACTTCAATGCCCCTAGTTCCATACATGTCTCCCCTAGTTCTGCATGGCAACAGTTCCAATTCTGAAAGGGCCAACCTGGACTACAAGGTGCCAAAACTATCTTACAAATAGATTGTCAATGTTTGCTTTCTGCCGCCTCTGAACAGGGAAGTCACTAAGACTGAGTCACAAAGGAGCGAGTCAGATGTTCTGCAAAGCAAGTGACTGAAGCAAGCAACCTCATTTGTTGTATCCAAGCCAAGAATCCAGCCCCGACCTGGCCTGAGCTGGAGAAGCTGTAGTAAGAGCGGCATATACTGTACCTGCGGCTCTCACTTCAGCCTGATTTAGCAAGTTATAAGCAAGCAGCATGCAGGGAGAGGAGGAAGATCTGCAATCCTCTTGCTGTATCTGTTTGGCTTTGGGTGACTCGGGGATGATTTGTTTTTGTTCATTCTATTTTGTCCCATATGAGTCAGAAAGAATAGATGCATTTTCTTTTTTTTTAGAACAGAATTTAGAATATGTGCACTTGCTCATGTAATCACAGCTCTGCAAACAGTTAGGTTTTTTATTAACTCCAAAATCTGGCAATTTCATCCTTTTGAGGATTGACTGAAAAAAAAATCCTTATACAATATTTCAATATTAAATAAAAGAAATATAAAAAAGTACATATATTAAGCATCGCAGGATTTGCAAAAGTCTTCCTACCCTTTGAACGTTTCCTCATTTTTAAACATCAGAGCCACCAACGGGACTTTATTGTATAGATATTTTATGTGATAGAACAACACAATGTAGCACGTGTTTCTGTAGTGTAAAGAAAGTGATACTCACTTTTCCACATTTTTGCCAATTAAAAAAATGAATAGTGCAGCGTGCCTATGTGTTCAGCCCCCCTGAGTAAATACTTTGTAGAACCACCTTTAACTGCAACGACAGCTGCAGTCTGTTGGGGGATGCCTTTACCAGCTTTGCACATCTAGAGGCTGGAATAAATTTTTGCTTATTCTTCTCTGCAAAATAGCTCGAGCGCAATCCGATTGGTTGTGGAACATTTATGAACAGCAATTTTCAAGTCCTGCCGCAGATTTTCAAACAGATTTAGGTCTGGACTGTGACTGCGCCATTGTAACACATGAATATTCTGACAGGGTAACTACAGGTAGTTGCCTATTTCTGCCACTAGGTGGAGTTATACCCGAGTTCTCTATGCAACATCCCACCAAGGATACCTGGCCTTGGTGGGATAAGAGCCAGCCGCATGTATTGTCAGCCTCACTAAGTGGTTGGCAATGGGATAGTATTAGTTTGGCTTTTCAGCCGTTCCTGGGTCGGCTCTTATTGGGAGTAGACAATGTGTCGGGTGGGCGTCTACTCCCCATGTTCCAGGCCAGGATTTGGATAGGGCTCGGGTTTCCTATAAAAGGCTTGGGCCTTCAGGCATACAGGGGGTGTGGTTCGCTTCCTGGAAGTAGAGCGGTGAAGAGCTGAGGAGAAGCTCTTACCCCCAGAGGCTTGAGGCCAGCAGGTGGCTGACCTCTGAAAGCCTAAACCAGTGGAGACTGGTAAAACGGACTATGTCTGACTGGACACTAGGTCAGACCTTATAGAGAGAGGAATGCTACATGTGTAGTAAGTGGCCAGACGGCCAGGGTTTTGTTTTCTATTTATTTCTGTACACTGTGTGTGGTACTAAAAGAAATAAAACTGGTGGAGACCAGACTTAAAAGAAACCCGGTGTCAACGTGCCCTGTGTTGAAGTGCCAGCCGTTCTACCAAAGGACGGCGGTCCAAGAGCGGAATACCCCCTGGGACGATCCAAGATGGCGGCCGAAGGCATGTGAGTACATCACAATATGCTTCGATGTAAACCCTTGGATGTAGGTTTAGGGTCATTTTCCTGCTGCAAGGTGAATCCCAGCATCAGTCTTCAGTCTTTTGCAGCCTCTAACAAGTTTTCGTCCAGGATTGCCTGTATTTAGTTCCATCCATTTTTCCATCAACTCTGAGCAACCTTCCAATCCCTACTGAAGTAAAGCCTCCCCCAGCATGATGCTGCCACCACCAAGCTTCACGGTAGGGATGTTGTGTTCAGAGTGATGTGCAGTGTTGGTTTTCTTCCTTACATAGCGTTTGGCATTTAGCTCATAAAGTTACATTTTGGTCTTATCTGACCAGAGCCCCTTCCTCCACATTCTTGCTGTGGCCCCCACAGAGCTTTTTTTGAAAACTGTAAACAGGACTTCTTATGGCTTTCAAAAAGAGCTTTATTGCCCCTCTTCCATAAAGGCCAGATTTGTGGAGCACGTGACTAATAGTTGTCCTGTGGACAAATTGTTCCATCTGAGCTGAGGGTCTCTGAAGCTTTCCAGAATGACCCTGGGCCTCTTGGCTGCTTCTCGAATTTGTGCGCTTCTTGTCTGGGCTGTCGGTTTTGGTGGATGACCACGTCTCTGTAGTTACTGGTGTGAGTTTGTGCAGGTTTTTTTTACTAGGCAGTTGCCCTCCTAGTGGATGGGTGTGTGAGCAGTTGTTCGCTAGTGAGCTGCACCTGTTAAATTTTTCCCATGTAGCACTGCCTCTTACTGGAAATAGTTCTTTGTACAGCCATATGGCATTGTGTCTGTGCTTTTCAGTCAACAGTTATGGCATTCTCCTTCCATTTACAGATGATGGATTGAACAGTACTCTGTCAGATGTTCAGAGCTTGGCCTATTTTTTTTTAAACCTAACCCTGCAATACACTTTGCCACAACTTTATCCCTAAGCTTTCTGTTACCTGCAGACATACTGAGAATAAATTACATACAGATGGACTCTATTTACTAATTAGGTGACTTAGGTACAGGGGGCTGAATACATGTGCTCGTCACATTTATTTATTATTAAAGTTACACGTACTCCTAGAGGGTACCGATAAAAACTACAAGTGGTCCTGCAAGAGGCAAACTCTCATACAGTTCTGATAGGGGAGTAGTGTGTTAGAGATGTGAGCTCAAAGCACAGTCTTTGAGAAATAGAATTTATGTTTTTGTTTTTTTGCAAAAGGAGCCATGGAGAGCAGTCTGTGTGAGAGGAGGGACCACAAGGAGCAGTCTTTGTGAGTGGAGGGGCCATGAGGAGCAGTGTTTGTGAGAGGATGAACCACAAGGAGCAGTCTTTGTGAGTGGAGGGGCCATGAGGAGCAGTGTTTGTGAGTGGAGGGGCCATGAGGAGCAGTGTTTGTGAGATGAGGGACCACAAGGAGCAGTCTTTGTGAGTGGAGGGGCCCGGAGGAGCAGTCTGGTGAGATGAGGGACCACAAGGTGCAGTCTTTGTGAGTGGGGGGGGGCCATGATGAGCAGTCTGGTGAGATGAGGGACCACAAGGAACAGTCTTTGTGAGTGGAGGGATCACAAGGAGCAGTGTGTGTGAGAGGAGGGACCACAAGGACCTGTCTTTGTGAGTGGAGGGGCCATGAGGAGCAGTGTTTGTGAGATGAGGGACCACAAGGAGCAGTCTTTGTGAGTGGAGGGGCCATGAGGAGCAGTCTGGTGAGATGAGGGACCACAAGGAGCAGTCTTTGTAAGTGGAGGGGCCATGAGGAGCAGTCTGGTGAGATGAGGGACCACAAGGAGCAGTCTTTGTAAGTGGAGGGGCCATGAGGAGCAGTCTGGTGAGATGAGGGACCACAAGGAGCAGTCTTTGTGAGTGGAGGGACCATGAGGAGTAGTCTGTATGAATGGTAACCAAAGGGAGCAGTATGTGTAATAGAGGAAAAGGGGGCATGGGAAGCAGTTTATGTATGAAAGGGCATGGAGAAGCAGTCTGTGTAACAGGGGCATGAGGAGCAGTTTGAGTAATAAAAGATGAGTGAGTGAGGATGAGTGAGAAAAGGGGTAATGATACCCATCTGTGTAACACTGTTATAGCGTATGGGCACTAATACTGTGTGGGGTACAAACATAGTTGCCAACTTTTGAAAATGGAAAAGCAGGAGATTAAAGAGGGCGGCGCGCGTAGACACGCCCATCTTTTTGTGTGCCACGCCCCTTCAAAAAGCCATACCCACTCCGCCTAACTACATAATGGCTTTGGAAGATAGCCAGGTAGATGCCCTGATAGCCAGGTAGTAGCCCCCCATAACCTGGTAGTGCCCCTTACAGGCAGGTAGATGCCCCCTTGTAGCAAAGTAGATGCCCCCCTTTGTTAGCCAGGTAGTTGCCCCCTTTGTAGCCAGGTAGTGACCCGTTTTGTAGTCAGGTAGTTGCCCCCTTTTATAGTCAGGTAGTTGCCCCCTTTAGTAGTCAGGTAGGTAGTGCCCCCTTTAGTAGTCAGGTAGGTAGTGCCCCCTTTAGTAGTCAGGTAGGTAGTGCCCCCTTTAGTAGCCAGCCAGGTAGGTAGTGCCCCCTTTAGTAGCCAGCCAGGTAGTTGCCCCCTTTAGTAGCCAGCCAGGTAGTTCCCCCTTTAGTAGCCAGCCAGGTATTGCCCCCATTGTAGCCAGCCAGGTAGTTGCCCCCATTGTAGCCAGCCAGGTAGTTGCCCCCATTGTAGCCAGCCAGGTAGACCCCCCCCCCATTGTAGCCAGGTAGTGCCCCCCCCCCATTGTAGCCAGGTAGTGCCCCCTTTAATAGTCAGGTAGTTGCCCCTTTAGTAGTCAGGTAGTTGCCCCCTTTAGTAGTCAGGTAGGTAGTGCCCCCTTTAGTAGCCAGTCAGGTAGGTAGGGCCCCCTGTAGTAGCCAGCCAGGTATGTAGTGCCCCCTTTAGTAGCCAGCCAGGTAGTTGCCCCCTTTTGACCCCCCCCCCCCATTGTAGCCAGGCAGAGCCCCCCATGTAGTTAATAAAAATAAAATAATAAATTCCACTTACCTGACCAGGCTCCTGCAGCTCCGGCCAGGCTCCTGCCCGATCTCCTCAGCGACGCAGGGGGAATGAGAGCAGCCGCGCCGGACATAAAGGGGGAGGAGGGAGCGCTCCCTCCTGCCTCCTCCCTGCACAGTGAGACCGCGGGCGGGTGAGCGGACCCTGCACCCGCTTCACCCGCCCGTGGGAACGGACCGGCGGCGCCGGAGTAGCGCAACCGCGCTACTCCGGCGCTGCGGCCATTTATAGGACCCCCACTGCCTGCTGGCGGCGGGAGAAATGACAACTCCCCCGGGAGGGCGGGGGGGACCCCAAATAGCGGGACCCCCCTGCCAAAAACGGGAGAGTTGGCATGTATGGGTACAAAGCGTCTCACTTGTAGTCCTCTATCACTGACTGTGGCACAAATAAAGGGGTTGTCTTTTAATAGCCAGTATGGAGCAGTGGCTGGAAGAAAAAAAATTAGACAATATTCACCTCTGAATTGATGTTCATTCCAGCAATCACAAGACACTGCCTGATGCCACCATTCAGAATTCAATGCCCTGGAGATCAATGTTGGGCATTGTCACAAGAGCACTGCAGACAATCACAGGCTGCAGCAGTGACGCTCCGTTTGGCCGAAGTTGAGAGTCAACAGAAGACCCAGAGACGACTGGCAGGTGCATTGCTGGAACGAACTTCAATTCGGAGGTATCATTTTATATTTTCTCCCAGCGCCATGTTGGCCACTAAAAAAGGGAAGGTGGACAACGCCTTTAATGTCTATGATACAATGTGGGGCACTAGCTGGCACTATTATCTGCACTATCTGCCACTATTATTTTTGGAGGCACTATCTAAGTGGCACTATCTTTTTTCCGTGGTACTGCCTGTATGGCACTGTCTTTTGACAGCATTACGTGTGATGTACACTTTTGGGGGGTTCTGTACCACACAACAGGTTCAGTACAAATCCTATGTGGGGCAGCACCAGACACCGAACTGGAGTAGAAGCAGATTAGGAGTTTAAAGCGTTTGTCTTACCACAATGATTAGCCGCGGGCGCTCTGTACATACGGGCGATGTAAAAATGTAGTGAACGGGGCTGCGCTTGATGTCGAGCTGAAAAGATGTCAGATATCTGGCGCAGCCCCGTTCATACATGTCGCCCCAGGTGTGTATATAATATATTGCTATATGGTAACTGTATGGTGGTCATATTAGTCTTTATATAGTGGATTTTATTCAGTAACAGTTTGATAATATTCATGAGTCACTGTGTAATGGCAATGGTGCCAGTGACTGGGTGGCAGTACTATTAAAGGGGTTGTCTCGCTACAAGGATTGCTGCTTTTTATGTTAAATATCTTGCAAAAACAAGTCACTTTGCAATATGTGTCCATTAACAGTGTCCTACCTATTCCTAGATATCCCCTCTTGTATGCGCTGCATCAGCTCCGCAGGTCGCTATAGCTACAGACCTATTCAATCTCTCCTGATAAGCTGCCAGTACTGGTTGCTATAGCTACAGACCTGTTTGATCTCTCCTGATAGGCTGCCAACACTGGTCGCTATAGCTACAGCCAGTAAACAAGCCCCAAAATGAAACCAAGAAAACAGGAATGAAGTAAGATGAATCAATGTAGTGAGACAACCCCTTTAAGCCCTGTACAGTGCTAGTCTTTGTATATTGCGTTTTGTTCAGTAACAGCATGGAGGTGAAGGACCTGTGCCCCTGATTTTATAAGAGCCTCTCTGGAAAGACTAGAGAAAGTAATTATGTTGACATAGCCATGATAAAGAATTTCTTCTAATTTTCCAAATTTGTCACACTTTATTGTTTTACATCTACAATTAAATGTAATATAGTACAAAAAAAAGACTTCATTAAGCAGAAAATAGTTTTCTAAGTGATCATTTCACTTATGGAAGGAAAAATATTATCCAAAACCAACTATCCCTTTGAGAAAAAGCAATTACCCCCTTAGTGAGGCGGCATTGTGCTGCAGTCTTGCAGTATTTACAAATACTTTTTTATTCATTCAATTAACTCCTTAATGACCGCCCACCGTCTTTTGGCGTCGCTGCAAACCTCCGCTCTCCGGTGCTTTAACCCTTTGATTGCCGCAGTTCGTCACCGCAGCGCAATCAAAGGGTTTCCCTGCTCTGTCGGGTGATCGGGACTCCCAGTGACCCGACAGAGCCTGGGGAACGGCTGCACAGTCAGCCCTGGGGACCTAGAGTAGTCCCAGGGCTGTCTGTGTAACAAGCCAGTGATCAGGGCAGACTGTGTGCTGTCCTGATCACTGCCTGTGTCACCCTGACACAGCTTATAATGTATTAGCATATATTAATATGTTAATACACTACTAAGTGTAAAGAAAAAAAAAAGGAAAACAGTTCTCCCTCCATGGGATTAAAAAAAAAAATGTAAAAACATAAAAAGTGTAAAAAAAACAAAATAAATAATAAAATAAAAATAAATATTTAATAAAACATAATTGTGCACACATTACACACACACAAAAAACCTACACACATTAGGTATCCACACGACCGTAATAACCTGTAGAATTAATCTAACAAGTTATTAAGTGTGAAATGTGAAAAAAAATAATAATTTAAAAAATTGAAAAAAAAATCTGCAATTATTTATAAGTGAACTTAAACTATTCCCCCATAAAGTACAACTCATCTCGAATAAAACGAGACCTCACAAAACTGCATATTAATATTATGCACATGCAATTTGGCATTTAAACACCAAATTTAATACATGCCGCCCTATATGTTTATCACAAGTTAGTTATTATTATGAATGTAATTAATTTTCCTGCCAGTTCGTCCTCTCCTTCATGTTAAATCTCTTGTGAGGCGGTTGCTATGCACCTACCTCAAACGACTTTCAGAGCAGGTCAGCTGACACGGGTAACACTCTAAAACTCATTAGGTTGCATTTGATGATTGGCAGCTTCTCTATAAAGCTTGATGGGTTTGGTAACCTGGTGTGGCTTATAGTGCTTGTTCTGACAGATTGTTCTGTCCTGAGAGTTTGTCTGCATTCCATTCCGGGGTACAGATTTGTTCATGCCCAATCTAGGCTTGTTTCGTGACAGTCTGTCTAGTAACCTTTAAATAATATTATAATTAATAATAATTATAAATATATTATAATATAAATAATTCTGTCTAGTAACCTTTAAATAATATTATAATTAATAATAATTATCAATATATTATAATATAAATAATTTTGGTTCTTAATTGACCTAAATCGGGGAAGGTTTATTATGATTTCAGGTCAGATAGTGAGAAAAGCCTGCAGAGGGGGCATTTTATATTGTTTATGTAACTTACTGGTTTTAACTGTAGGTGATATAAAGTGTGAGGGTTGTCGAGGTTGGGGCTAAAAGTTGCAGTTTGGGATGACATCTTTATGTGCTAACATTTTTCTGTGTGCGTTTTACTTTTTGATTTTAAATATTGTGCCCCCCATAAGGTAAAAAAGACCTCTGAGGGGGGGGGGGGGGGTATTTTTAGATGATTATTTTTTGTTGATTTCTCCCAATTTCCATGTGTAACATAGACACTAGTTCTGACTGCAGAGCTAATCTGGGTCTGATAAGACCGAGCAGCTCCTGTAGTTACCAAGCCCGGGCAATCATGTGACCGCTGGGGCCTAGAAGCAGTATGCCTATCTGTATATATAGGGCTCACTGCAAAATTAGTGAGCAGCTGTGCACTCTGCTTGACCAGTTTAAAATGGCTTTGCAGAGTTAAATTACCGCCACCTACATGTTAGAAGTCAATGGGTGGTTGCCATCTAGTTAAAGGGGTATTCTCGTTTCATCATTTGACAGCCGTTTATACTGGTTGCTAAACAGAGCTTGTGAAATGGAGGGGTGTGTTTCTCCTCCCAGTAGGGCTTATCTTCTCTCTCTGCAGACACGCCCTGAGAATTCATTCTGTGTGAGCCGGGGGAAGGAAAAGGTTCTCAGCTGTTGTTGGAAGTGAAAATTTACAGGATTGTTGACATGCCGTACCATAAGCTGTAGGCAATCTCTGGTCTTAATGAACATGGCAGGTACAGCAAATCATTGCTCCTGAAAAGTAAAGTGGAAAAGAACTGTATCACAGACATTGGATGAGAAGGAGATTTGGTGATTTTTTTTTTTCAAAGTTGACAACATTTACTGCTGCCAATTTTTTTTCTTTTTGTTTTACTCATGGAGAACCTCTTGAATGATCAAAAGCTGGAAACTTGTTTAAAAAGTATAAGAATGGTTCCCTGCGGGAATGTCAAGTGTAGCTTGGTCAAACAAGTTTAAAACTGCAGAATGTTTTAAAATCAAGTAGATTCTGGTAAATGTTGAAAATATAGATTATAATAATGCTTATATAATAGTACAAGGAATCTTAATGTGATGCTGGGGAACAAATGTTGAACAAGCTTTAATTCATGTGCCCCATTGGGGTAAAGAAATGTGAGAGAGCGACCAGCACTTAAAGGGGTTTTTGCATCTCGCTGTCTCAGAGAACCTGCTCTTCACAGGCTCCCACTTTCTGTTCAGGCTATGGGTGGTTCTACAGCTTCAGGCTTCCACTTTCTGTTCAGGCTGTGGGCAGTTCTACAGTTTCAGACTCCCACTTCCTATTCAGGCTGTGGGTGGTTCTACAGCTTTAGGCTCCCACTTCCTGTTCAGGCTGTGGGTGGTTCTACAGCTTCAGGCTCCCACTTCCTGTTCAGGCTGTGAGCAATTCTACAGCTACAGGCTCACACTTCCTGTTCAGGCTGTGGGCAGTACTGCTTTAGGCTCCTGTTTCCTCTTCTGGCTGTAGGTGATTCAACGGCTCAGGCTCCCACTTTTGGTTCAGGCTGTGAGTGGTTCTACAGCTTCAGTCTCCCATTTCTTGTTCAGGCTGTGAGTGGTTCTACAGCTTCAGGCTCCCATTTCTTGTTCAGGCTGTGGCGGTTCTACAGTTTCATGCTCCCATTTCCTGTTCAGACTGTGGGTGGTTCTACAGCTTCAGAATCCCACTTCCTGTTCAGGCTGTGGGCGGTTCTACATCTTCAGGCTCCCAATTCCTCTTCAGGCTATGGGTGGTTCTACAGCTTCAGGCTCCCATTTCCTGTTCTGGCTGTGGGTGGTTCTGCAGTCTCATGCCCACATTTCCTGTTTAAGCTGTGGGTGGTTCTACATCTTCAGGTTCCCACTTCCTGTTCAGACTATTTCTATTTCGTTCAGAAATAGAGAATGTTTTTATTTTTTTAATGAAAATCCTCCACATTTGGTATCAACAGAATCGAATGGACCTGTAGAATACAGAGAACTCATTATTTAAACCGAAGAGTAGACAGCATAAAAACAAATCTCTGCAAACCTGGCGCAAGTTTCTTTCACATTCCACCCAAGATTGAATTTTTCGGGGGGTCTCCCAGTACATTATATGGTACAAGGCATCTTGATTCTGCAAAAAAAAAAAAACAAGTCCTTCTATAGTGATGTACACGGAAAAATAAAAAAGTTATGGTTATTGGAAAGCAAGAGGAAAAAAGTGTGAAAAAAATGCTGCGTCTTTAAAGGGGTTTTGCCGAGAAGTAAAATTGACGTGGGAAGTTTTAAAATTAAATAATAAACATTTTCACCATTCATCATTATTAAAAACTCTGCACCGTTTCTGTTTTAGCTGCTCCCTTAGTGATTCATTGTTTACAGCTCGTCTCCAGGGGATACGACCAGGGCTGTGAGTTTCTCAGTCCTGGTCGCACATGCTCAGACATCACCTCTCCTCTCAGGAAGCTACTGAGAGTTCAAACCTCGGGTGCTGTCACTCTACTCCTTCCTCTGTACTCATTAGTAATTAGTCAAACAGTGCAAATAAAAAAAAGAAACCTCAATCAGATCTGTGCATTGATAAAGAGGAAAAAAAAATCCACGGGTTAAGCTCCTGCAGGGATTTGAACCAAGGACCCTTGTGCTGTAAAGCAAAAATTGTTACCTTTGAGCTACAATGTATCTACTTGCAGTTCTACACATAAACAGACCTTTCTTTGACTACAGAGAGGACAGGCCTGGTGATGTCATCCTGCTGGGTCACATGATCTTCAATTCAAACAAATCACACACGCCCCCTTCTGAGCACAGAGCTGAATGCAGGAGGTATGAAATAAGATTGTGGCAAAACCCCTTTAAGGCTGAGTCCACTCTGTCCAAGATCCGACATTATTTTAACATTGCTGGACCGTGGTTTTTGGCGCTAAAACTGTGATCGGTTTTCGGATTTGCTGTTGGCCAAACAGCAGATCCGGGCGGAGTATCCAACATGTTTTAGGCTATGTCCACACAGTAGAGGTTTCCCGTCAGGTTTTCGGTGTTATTAGTATTTTGAAACCATTGACAATCCAACGGAAAAACGTCCACATAGACTTTAATACAAAAAAAAACACCTTGAGTCTACACCGGTCGCCTTCTTTCTGCTTGTTTTTGGGTGCTGAAGGTTTTAGGAACATGTTGTAAAATCCAATGGAGTCCAGAGGAAAATTTACTATTGAAGTCCATGTGAACTGCTGGATGTTTTTTGGATGGTTCTGCTGAAAAACTGGTGTAGGAGTTTTGCATACATTAAAAGTGCCCAAGAACTTCAACAAAAACCACCCAAAAAACTGGTCAGAGACCCGGCTGCTTTGGACAAAAAACTGACAAAATATTCAGGTTCAAAGTGGTTTTTAGGTTTTCGCAGCATTTATTTGTCCTATGCAAAAACAACGCAGACACGGCTGCGAGTAAAAAGGAATAGCGCTAATGTTAAAAGTATATGCCACGGAAAAATATATAGACCACTGGGCTTTCGCCACTATTAACGTGTCTATTTTTATTATGGCAATAATAAAAAGTTTAAGACAACGCGTTTCATCAGGTCACCTGATGAAGCAAACTGGTGTTTTGCGAAACGCGTTGTCTTAAACTTTTTATTGTTGCCATAATAAAAAATAGACACGTTAAGGGCTTGTTCACACGACGTTTTGGATCCGTTTTACGGATCCGTTTTTAACCTGCGAAAACTGGATGCAAAGTGCATCCAAAAAGCGGATCCAGAAAACGCAACAGCGGATCCTTTTTTGGATGCGTATTGGATGCGTTTTGCATGCGTTTTACAGATCCGCTTTAGGATCCGTTTTTTCAATGCTTTATTTAAATCAACCTATCAAACTGCAATTTAAATATAATATAACCTATCAATGACCAAGAAAAAACTCTTTTTTTTTTCATCTAGTGTCAATCAACTGTACACACACCTATGATTTTAGAACCCGCCCCCCTATTTTTTTTTTTTAAATTATCCAATAGTTTTCAAACCCACCCCATGTAAATTAATTAATAACAATCATTTATAAACTAAATATTTATAAACTAAATATATATTTAGTATACATATATATATTTATATACATTTATATAAATATAAATTTATATACTATTATATACATTTATAATATATATAATATAAATGTATATAATAAGTTCTATACAAAAGTATATTTATATACATTTATAAACTAAATATAACCCAAACATAATATTCACATTTTATATTTAATTTAAATCCAATGCGTTTTACAGATGCGTTTTTGGCATCGAAAGCGGATCGAAAACGCACCCAAATGTATGCTGCGCTTTTGGATCCGCTTTTGGGATGCCAAAAGCGCACTCCATTATTCCCTATGGGGATTTCTCTTGCGTAAAACGCAAGAAGAATTGACATGTCAATTCTTAAAACGGATCCGAAAAACGCATCGCGAAAAGCGCATCGGCGATCACTCGTGTGAACAGTGATGCGCTTTTGCCATTGAAAGCAATGTTAATCACACTGACAATTGTTAGATCCGTTTTGCAGATCCGTTTTGCGGATCCGTAAAACGGATCACAAAAACGTCGTGTGAACAAGCCCTAATAGTGGCGAAAGCCCCGTATTCTATACAGGCCGTCCCCAGGTTACGAACGGGATAGGGACTGAAGGTTTGTTCTTAAGTTGAATTTGTATGTAAGTCGGAACAGGTATATTTATTAAAGGTAATTCCAGCACAAAAGGTTTCTTTTGAGTTTTGGAAAGTGCACGGAAGGGTTTTTACATTTGTTTTGCTGTCTGTGCCCCTGTTAAGAAGATTTCACCTCATTTTCACCTCATGTGCTGCTGTGGCCTGCTGAAACTTGTAGTGCTGCAGCTACTATTTGCTATGGAACATGGAACTACAAGTGCCAGCATGCCCCATCAGTCTCCGTTTGTAACTAGGGGACAGATGTAAGTCGGAATGTTGTAAGTCAGGGACTGCCTGTATATTTTTTTTGTGGCATATACTTTTAACATTAGCGCTATTCCTTTTTACTCGCAGCCGTGTCTGCGATGTCTCTGCATGTCTCTACCGTGGGTTGTCTCGTAAGAGTGGATCTCCCCGTGTATCCAAAGGATTGTCTATTTTTGGTTTCTGAACCATAAGGGCATGTCCCCACGGCACGGGTTTGCGGTCGGTTTTTCAGGCGGTTTGCGGTTTTGCAGACCGTCTGAAAAACCGGCCGCAAACGAGTACAACGGGCTCCTATGGAAAACCCGCGCAGAAGTCCCCACTGCATGGGTTTTCCACCTGGCGGTTTTTCAGACCGCCGGCCACCCGAAAAACATTCAACATGTTCATTCATCTGTCCAGTTTTCAGACGGAATATGTGCATGTGACTGTGAATGTGAAGGGCTAATCGCAGAGAAAAGCTGCCCCCCCCCCCTGCCCTCTCCCCGCGGCCGTGTGCATGGCACACAAACCGGACAAATACCGGTCGGATAAACCGTCTATTGCCGTGTGAATGCACCCTAAGGGCACGTTCCCACGGCATAGGACAAATAAACCGGACGGTATTTGTCCTGTTTTGCGGTCGTCCCCACGGCCGCGGGGGGGACAGCTTTTCTCCGCGGTGAGCGGAGAAAAGCCCTCCCCCTTCACATTGAGATTCACAGATTCCGTCCGGAAAACGTACGGAAGATTGTGCTTCCACGATGTTTTGCGGCCGGGCCGCGGGCGGAAAAACCGCCAGACGGAAAACCCGTGCAGTGGGGACAGTGGGGACTGTTGCACGGGTTTTCCATAGAGCACCATTGTGCTAGTTTTCGGCCAGTTGTTCAGGCGGTCTGCAAAACCGCAAACCGGCTGAAAACCCGTGCAGTGGGGACATGCCATAAGGTTCTTGAAGCTCTTTTGTAAGTTGCACCACCCTAGTACAACCACTTCAGGTGAGTGTGACTAGTTAACCGCTTGTAACCTTTGGTGTGTTACGCCATTACACGTGCGCCTCGTTCTGTTTTTTTATTTTCAGCACCTCTTCATAGTTTTTGTCCCATGCAGTGTTGACCTTGCCTTCGGATTTGAACACCGCCTGCAAAGCGACCGTCAACCTTTTACATTGATTTAAATAGAAAATCCCTGCAGCAGTCCACACTGCACGGATTTTCCGCCCGACAGTTTTCGACACTGTCAGCGTTCCGAAAAACTTAGAACATGTTCATTCTTCCCCCCGGGTTTTCGGGCAGAACATGTGGGTGCGAAAGGGGAGGGCTTTTCTCCACAAACCAAGGAAACGATGTCAAAATACTTCTTTTCAGAATCCGGCCGGTATTTGCTGTGGGGACGTTCCCTTAAAATCTGCACGGTTTTAAGGATTGTAAAAAAATCTGTTCTGCAGCTCGGAGTTTTCATTGCTGTCCATCCTGCACAGGGAACCAGTGGATTTTTGTCGGATTCTATATAGTGAACCCGCTGGAAATCTGACGGTATTAAGGCCATGTTCACACGGCTTAAAATGGGCCGTATTTCGGTCCGTAATTACATGTCGAAGTGCGCCAATTACGGGCCGAAAACGGCCCATTCATTACGGTAATTCACGGTTCTCATAGAGAACTATGGATTACGTCTCCTCTACCTGCTCGGCGAAGCCGCCGGACGGGGAGATAATTGACATGTGAATTTCTAGCCGCAAATACGCGCCGCTAGCAATTTAAGTCAATGGGCCGGCGAAGTGCCGGCCCCCCGCTCACTCCCCACCCCCGGTCACACGGCGTAATTGCGGGGCGTAATTACGCCCTGCAAATACACCGTGTGAACATAGCCTTACTGTGCTGTGTAGTGCTAGGGGGCAGGCTGTGTCCACACGACAGTATGGCCGGAAGCTGATGAAAAGAATCTGGATGTTTTTTTTTTTACATCTTGTACGTGGTTTTGGGGGCCGGTTCTCCCGCGGGCGGAGGAATGAACATGTTGTAAGTTTTTAGCAACAGCAAACTGTCCAGTAGGAAATCCGTTCCGTGGGGACTGCTGTATGGATTTTCTGTTAGGCTATGTTCACACGGTGTGTTGGGTCGCTATAACTACAGACCTGTTTGATCTATCCTGATAGGCGGGTTGAGTCCATGTGAACATACGTTTTAGATACGTGTTTGGATCCATCTATTGGACCCAAACACGTATCTAATAGATAGCAGCGTGATTTACATTGCTTTTACTATGAAACACGCATCGGCGTTCACAAGAGTGATCTCCCATGCGCGTCTCACTGAGTCTTTCGGATCTGTCCCAAGAATTGACATGTCAAATCTTGGTCTGAAAGACGCAGCAGGAGCCCTTTAATAAACTATAGGGAGCGACCTTGCTGCATCCAACACACATCCAAACACAGCGTATGAACAAGCCCTTTATATCAGGATGCTTAACAGTTGGTTTACAGATGGCTTTCAAATCCAAAAGTCATCTGTAAATCAAACTGAAAACCTGGGCTTAAAGGGGTTGTCTCACTGTGTAATATGTGTCCATTAACAGTGTCCTACCTATTCCTAGATATCCCCTCTTGTATGGGCTGCATCAGCTCCTCAGGTGACTATAGCTACAGACCTGTTCCATCTCCTGATAGGCTGCCAGCACTGGTTGCTATAGCTACAGACCTGTTCAATCTCCTGATAGGCTGACAGCACTGGTTGCTATAGCTACAGACCTGTTTGATCTCTCCTGATAGGCTGCCAGTACTGGTTGCTATAGCTACAGACCTGTTCAATCTCCTGATAGGCTGCCAGCACTGGTTGCTATAGCTACAGACTTGTTTGATCTCTCCTCATAGGCTGCCAGCACTGGTTGCTATAGCTACAGACCTGTTCCATCTGCTGATAGGCTGCCATCACTGGTTGCTATAGCTACAGACCTGTTCCATCTCGCCTGATAGTCTGCCAACACTGGTTGCTATAGCTACAGACCTGTTCAATCCATCCTGATAGGCTGCCAACACTGGTTGCTATAGCTACAGACCTGTTTGATCTCTCCTGATAGGCTGCCAGCACTGGTCGCTATAGCTACAGACCTGTTTGATCTCTCCTGATAGGTTGCCAGCACTGGTTGCTATAGCTACAGACCTGTTCAATCCATCCTGATAGACTGCCAGCACTGGTTGCTATAGCTACAGACCTGTTCAAACCATCCTGATAGACTGCCAGCACTGGTTGCTATAGCTACAGACCTTTTCAATCTCCAGATAGGCTGACAGCACTGGTTGCTATAGCTCCAGACGTGTTTGATCTCTCCTGATAGGCTGCCAGCACTGGTTGCTATAGCTACAGACCTGTTCAGTCTCTCCTGATAGGGTGCCAGCACTGGTTGCTATAGCTACAGACCTGTTCTCTCTCTCCTGATAGGCTGCCAGTGTTGGTTGCTATAGCTACAGACCTGTTCCATCTGTCCTGATAAGCTGCCAGCACTGGTTGCTATAGCTACAGACCTGTTCAATCTCACATGATAAGCTGCCAGCACTGGTTGCTATAGCTACAGACCTGTTCAATCTCTCCTGATAGGCTGCCAGCACTGGTTGCTATAGCTACAGACCTGTTCAATCTCTCCTGATAAGCTGCCAGCACTGGTTGCTATAGCTACAGACCTGTTTGATCTCTCCTGATAGGCTGCCAGCACTGGTCGCTATAGCTACAGACCTGTTTGATCTCTCCTGATAGGCTGCCAGCACTGGTTGCTATAGCTACAGACCTGTTCAATCTCTCCTGATAGGCTGCCAGCACTGGTTGCTATAGCTACAGACCTGTTCAATCTCTCCTGATAGGCTGCCAGCACTGGTTGCTATAGCTACAGACCTGTGATCTCTCCTGATAGGTTGCCAGCACTGGTTGCTATAGCTACAGACCCGGCTTCTACTGCAGCCTAGTAGAAGCCAGTAAACATGCCCCAGAACCAAGAAAACAGGACTGAGGTGAGATGAATCAATGTAGTGAGACAACCCCTTTAATGAAAAGTTTTCAAGAAGGAAGAAATCCGCCTAGAAATCCGCCTAGGAGAGCGCAGTGTGGACACGTCCTACACCTGCAGCAGGTAACTCGCTCAGCAGACTAGTCACAGCCGTGTAGGAGCGGCTCGCACTGTGTGTGCGGGGAGGACCGTGACAGGAAGCTCCGGGGATGCGCGGGGTTTCCCGGGCTCGTCAGCGCGGGGCGCAGTGGGCGGGGCTTGCTCAGCAGCCGGCGCCGTGATTGACAGCTGAGTGCACGGACGCCCTGCGCCTCCTCCAGCGGCTCCAGCACTCAGTGTCTCCCGGCTGCTGCGGTAACGCATCCGGCATGGTGTGACTGACGCCAGTGACTGCGCTGCTCCACAACAGACATGGCCGAGCCGGAGAGCGCCCCGGACCGGGAGCCGCTGCTGCTGCCAGGGGGCGAAGGAGAGCCGGACTCCGAGAGGTGCCGGAGCCTGAGGAAGCTGAGCCACATCCGGCTGTACCGGCGCCGCTGGCTGGTGCTGCTGGCGGTGTGTCTGCTCAACGCCTCCAACGCCATGGTAAGCGCCTGTGCACACCTGCGGCTGAAGGCAGATAGCACTGCGGCTCCCTCGTCTACTAATACTAGGGGTACTACTATTACCCCTGTCACTGCTGCTTGTACCTCTACTGCTACTCCTGTCACTGCTGCTAATACCTCTACTACTACCCCTGTCACTGCTGCCTGTACCTCTGCTACTACTCCTGTCACTGCTGCTTGTACCTCTACTGCTACTCCTGTCACTGCTGCCTGTACCTCTACTACTACTCCTGTCACTGCTGCTAATACCTCTACTGCTACTCCTGTCACTGCTGCTTGTACCTCTGCTGCTACTCCTGTCACTGCTGCCTGTACCTCTACTACTACCCCTGTCACTGCTGCTTGTACCTCTGCTACTACTCCTGTCACTGCTGCTTGTACCTCTGCTGCTACTCCTGTCACTGCTGCTTGTACCTCTGCTGCTACTCCTGTCACTGCTGCCTGTACCTCTACTGCTACTCCTGTCACTGCTGCTTGTACCTCTGCTACTACTCCTGTCACTGCTGCTTGTACCTCTACTACTACTACTCCTGTCACTGCTGCTTGTACCTCTGCTGCTACTCCTGTCACTGCTGCTTGTACCTCTGCTGCTACTCCTGTCACTGCTGCCTGTACCTCTACTGCTACTCCTGTCACTGCTGCTTGTACCTCTACTACTACTCCTGTCACTGCTGCTTGTACCTCTGCTACTACTCCTGTCACTGCTGCTTGTACCTCTGCTGCTACTCCTGTCACTGCTGCCTGTACCTCTACTGCTACTCCTGTCACTGCTGCTTGTACCTCTGCTACTACTCCTGTCACTGCTGCTTGTACCTCTGCTACTACTCCTGTCACTGCTGCCTGTACCTCTGCTACTACTCCTGTCACTGCTGCCTGTACCTCTACTGCTACTCCTGTCACTGCTGCTAATACCTCTACTGCTACTCCTGTCACTGCTGCTTGTACCTCTGCTGCTACTCCTGTCACTGCTGCCTGTACCTCTACTGCTACTCCTGTCACTGCTGCTTGTACCTCTGCTACTACTCCTGTCACTGCTGCTTGTACCTCTGCTGCTGCTACTACTCCTGTCACTGCTGCTTGTACCTCTGCTGCTACTACTCCTGTCACTGCTGCTTGTACCTCTACTGCTACTCCTGTCACTGCCGCTTGTACCTCTACTACTACCCCTGTCACTGCCGCTTGTACCTCTACTACTACCCCTGTCACTGCCGCTTGTACCTCTACTACTACTCCTGTCACTGCTGCTTGTACCTCTGCTGCTACTCCTGTCACTGCTGCTTGTACCTCTACTACTACCCCTGTCACTGCCGCTTGTACCTCTACTACTACTCCTGTCACTGCTGCTTGTACCTCTACTGCTACTCCTGTCACTGCCGCTTGTACCTCTACTACTACCCCTGTCACTGCTGCTAATACCTCTGCTACTACTCCTGTCTCTGCTGCCTGTACCTCTGCTACTACCCCTGTCACTGCCGCTTGTACCTCTGCTACTACTCCTGTCACTGCCGCTTGTACCTCTGCTACTACTACTCCTGTCACTGCCGCTTGTACCTCTACTGCTACTCCTGTCACTGCTGCCTGTACCTCTGCTACTACTACTCCTGTCACTGCCGCTTGTACCTCTACTGCTACTCCTGTCACTGCTGCTTGTACCTCTGCTACTACTCCTGTCACTGCTGCTAATACCTCTGCTACTACTACTCCTGTCACTGCTGCTTGTACCTCTACTACTACTCCTGTCACTGCTGCCTGTACCTCTGCTACTACTCCTGTCACTGCTGCTTGTACCTCTGCTACTACTCCTGTCACTGCTGCCTGTACCTCTGCTACTACTCCTGTCACTGCTGCCTGTACCTCTGCTACTACTCCTGTCACTGCTGCCTGTACCTCTACTACTACTCCTGTCACTGCTGCTTGTACCTCTACTGCTACTCCTGTCACTGCTGCCTGTACCTCTGCTACTACCCCTGTCACTGCTGCTTGTACCTCTACTACTACTCCTGTCACTGCTGCTTGTACCTCTACTACTACTACTCCTGTCACTGCTGCCTGTACCTCTACTGCTACTCCTGTCACTGCTGCTTGTACCTCTACTACTACTCCTGTCACTGCTGCTTGTACCTCTACTACTACTCCTGTCACTGCTGCTTGTACCTCTACTACTACTCCTGTCACTGCTGCTTGTACCTCTGCTACTACTCCTGTCACTGCTGCCTGTATACTCCTGTCACTGCTGCTTGTACCTCTACTACTACTCCTGTCACTGCTGCTTGTACCTCTGCTACTACTCCTGTCACTGCTGCTTGTACCTCTGCTGCTACTCCTGTCACTGCTGCTTGTACCTCTGCTACTACTACTCCTGTCACTGCTGCTTGTACCTCTGCTGCTACTCCTGTCACTGCTGCTTGTACCTCTGCTACTACTACTCCTGTCACTGCTGCTTGTACCTCTACTGCTACTCCTGTCACTGCCGCTTGTACCTCTACTACTACCCCTGTCACTGCTGCTAATACCTCTGCTACTACTCCTGTCACTGCTGCCTGTACCTCTGCTACTACCCCTGTCACTGCTGCTTGTACCTCTGCTACTACTCCTGTCACTGCTGCCTGTACCTCTACTACTACTCCTGTCACTGCTGCCTGTACCTCTGCTACTACTCCTGTCACTGCCGCTTGTACCTCTACTGCTACTCCTGTCACTGCTGCCTGTACCTCTGCTGCTACTCCTGTCACTGCTGCTTGTACCTCTACTACTACCCCTGTCACTGCTGCCTGTACCTCTACTACTACTCCTGTCACTGCTGCCTGTACCTCTGCTGCTACTCCTGTCACTGCTGCCTGTACCTCTGCTGCTACTCCTGTCACTGCTGCTTGTACCTCTGCTACTACTCCTGTCACTGCTGCCTGTACCTCTGCTACTACTCCTGTCACTGCTGCCTGTACCTCTGCTACTACCCCTGTCACTGCTGCCTGTACCTCTGCTACTACTCCTGTCACTGCTGCTTGTACCTCTACTACTACTCCTGTCACTGCTGCTTGTACCTCTACTACTACTCCTGTCACTGCTGCTTGTACCTCTACTACTACTCCTGTCACTGCTGCTTGTACCTCTACTGCTACTCCTGTCACTGCTGCTTGTACCTCTACTACTACTCCTGTCACTGCTGCTTGTACCTCTGCTACTACTACTCCTGTCACTGCCGCTTGTACCTCTGCTACTACCCCTGTCACTGCTGCTTGTACCTCTGCTGCTTGTACCTCTGCTACTACTCCTGTCACTGCTGCTTGTACCTCTGCTACTACTACTCCTGTCACTGCTGCTTGTACCTCTACTGCTACTCCTGTCACTGCTGCCTGTACCTCTGCTACTACTACTCCTGTCACTGCTGCTTGTACCTCTACTGCTACTCCTGTCACTGCCGCTTGTACCTCTGCTACTACTACTCCTGTCACTGCCGCTTGTACCTCTACTGCTACTCCTGTCACTGCCGCTTGTACCTCTGCTGCTACTCCTGTCACTGCCGCTTGTACCTCTGCTACTACTACTCCTGTCACTGCCGCTTGTACCTCTACTGCTACTCCTGTCACTGCCGCTTGTACCTCTGCTGCTACTCCTGTCACTGCCGCTTGTACCTCTGCTGCTACCCCTGTCACTGCCGCTTGTACCTCTACTGCTACTCCTGTCACTGCTGCTTGTACCTCTACTGCTACTCCTGTCACTGCCGCTTGTACCTCTGCTACTACTACCCCTGTCACTGCTGCTTGTACCTCTGCTACTACTACTCCTGTCACTGCTGCTTGTACCTCTACTACTACTCCTGTCACTGCTGCTTGTACCTCTACTACTACTCCTGTCACTGCCGCTTGTACCTCTGCTACTACTACTCCTGTCACTACCGCTTGTACCTCTACTACTACTCCTGTCACTGCCGCTTGTACCTCTGCTACTACTACTCCTGTCACTGCCGCTTGTACCTCTGCTACTACTACTCCTGTCACTGCCGCTTGTACCTCTGCTACTACTACTCCTGTCACTGCCGCTTGTACCTCTGCTACTACTACTCCTGTCACTGCCGCTTGTACCTCTACTGCTACTCCTGTCACTGCCGCTTGTACCTCTGCTACTACTACTCCTGTCACTGCCGCTTGTACCTCTGCTACTACTACTCCTGTCACTGCCGCTTGTACCTCTACTGCTACTCCTGTCACTGCCGCTTGTACCTCTGCTACTACTACTCCTGTCACTGCCGCTTGTACCTCTGCTGCTACCCCTGTCACTGCCGCTTGTACCTCTACTGCTACTCCTGTCACTGCCGCTTGTACCTCTGCTGCTACTCCTGTCACTGCCGCTTGTACCTCTGCTGCTACCCCTGTCACTGCCGCTTGTACCTCTACTGCTACTCCTGTCACTGCTGCTTGTACCTCTACTGCTACTCCTGTCACTGCTGCCTGTACCTCTACTGCTACTCCTGTCACTGCCGCTTGTACCTCTGCTGCTACTCCTGTCACTGCTGCTTGTACCTCTGCTACTACTCCTTCCTGCCGCTTGTAAACCCCTGCTCCTACTCCTGTCACTGCCGCTTGTACCTCTGCTACTCCTGTCACTGCTGCCTGTACCTCTGCTACTACTCCTGTCACTGCCGCTTGTACCTCTACTGCTACTCCTGTCACTGCTGCTTGTACCTCTACTACTTCTCCTGTCACTGCTGCCTGTACCTCTACTGCTACTCCTGTCACTGCTGCCTGTACCTCTACTACTTCTCCTGTCACTGCTGCCTGTACCTCTACTGCTACTCCTGTCACTGCCGCTTGTACCTCTACTGCTACTCCTGTCACTGCCGCTTGTACCTCTGCTACTACTACTCCTGTCACTGCCGCTTGTACCTCTACTACTACCCCTGTCACTGCTGCCTGTACCTCTACTGCTACTACTCCTGTCACTGCTGCCTGTACCTCTACTGCTACTCCTGTCACTGCCGCTTGTACCTCTACTACTACTCCTGTCACTGCCGCTTGTACCTCTACTGCTACTCCTGTCACTGCTGCCTGTACCTCTGCTACTACTCCTGTCACTGCTGCTTGTACCTCTGCTACTACTCCTGTCACTGCTGCCTGTACCTCTGCTACTACTCCTGTCACTGCTGCCTGTACCTCTGCTGCTACTCCTGTCACTGCTGCCTGTACCTCTGCTACTACTCCTGTCACTGCTGCTTGTACCTCTGCTACTACTCCTGTCACTGCTGCCTGTACCTCTGCTACTACTCCTGTCACTGCTGCCTTTACCTCTGCTACTACTACTCCTGTCACTGCTGCTTGTACCTCTACTACTTCTCCTGTCACTGCTGCCTGTACCTCTACTGCTACTACTCCTGTCACTGCCGCTTGTACCTCTGCTACTACCCCTGTCACTGCCGCTTGCACCTCTGCTACTACCCCTGTCACTGCTGCTTGTACCTCTACTGCTACTCCTGTCACTGCTGCCTGTACCTCTACTGCTACTCCTGTCACTGCTGCTTGTACCTCTACTACTACTCCTGTCACTGCTGCTTGTACCTCTACTACTACTCCTGTCACTGCTGCTTGTACCTCTACTACTACTCCTGTCACTGCTGCTTGTACCTCTGCTACTACTACTCCTGTCACTGCCGCTTGTACCTCTACTACTACTCCTGTCACTGCCGCTTGTACCTCTGCTACTACTCCTGTCACTGCTGCCTGTACCTCTACTGCTACTCCTGTCACTGCTGCTTGTACCTCTACTGCTACTCCTGTCACTGCCGCTTGTTCCTCTGCTGCTACTCCTGTCACTGCTGGATTTTTTTTGCGTAATTTAAGACGTCACATATTCCGCCCTCAGATCCCGTACATTCAGTTTATGGAACCGACTGCAAATCCAAAACCAACCATAGTTTTTAGCGCAAATCTGCACCAAAATCCGCGGCCCAGCAATGTTACAATGTGCCTGAATTTTAGACACCATTGTAAGGGCTCGTTCACACTGAGTTTTCACTCCGTTTTGTATCCGCTTTTTAGATCCGTCTCTGGGACCGACAGGACGGACCCAGAGATGGATCTAAGAGTTAGCAGTGAGATTATCACTGGGGGCTATGAGGAACACGCAGCGGCGTTCACATGAGAGATCGCCGCTGCGTGTTTCCCTCCTGCTTGTCGGCTCAGTCTTTGAAATAATTGACATGCAATTCTTGGAGCACATCCGTAAGATGACTATATTTACTATTTTGCCATAGGCAAACTTAAGCTCTATCGGTTCTCTATCTATAAAGCACTAAAACGTAACTTTTATTATGTATAACACTTAACCTCTATCATACTATTTAAAAACCTGATTTCTTACCTCACCATTTAACCCTTTCTACTTCTGAAGGAAGGAATAGCTCCTTTTCTATTATCAAGTCTGGTGGAACCCCACCTACCAACAGGAGAGCCTTATATATACAGCAAATTATTAACTCCAGTGAGGGATCCCAAGCCTCCTACTTGGGCAGTCGTCCCTAATCTAATGGACATAAAATATATAAAGTTTCCTTGTGATATCCCCTGCAGAGGGGGACACTAGTGGACAGAGGTGAGAAATCACAATTTAAAACGTCATGCCTGACCTCCCCAACATGTTGCACCAGCTAAGCTGGCTTCATCAGGGGTTATAGGTCCGGTCCGTAAGATGGACCCAACAAGCGCAGGGCAAACATGCAGCAGCGATCTCTCATGTGAACGCCGCTGCGTGTTCCTCATTGCCCCCAGTGATAATCTCACTGCTAATTCTTAGATCCGTCTCCGGGTCCTTCCTGTCGGTCCCAGAGACGGATCTAAAAAGCGGATGTAACACGGAGTTAAAACGCAGTGTGAACAAGCCCTAACATTGCTGGGTAGACAGAGCCTTAGGGTATGTTCACACCATGTACTGCGGCATGTACAGTACGCGGCACAGTACACCGTGTCAGGAGCTCGCGCTGATACACGCATACTCCTGCAGCCCACCGGCCCCATTGACACGCATTACTCGCGGCGCGTATTCGCCGCAAGTAATTGACATGTCACTTATCTCCGCGCGCATACAATATGATCGTCTTGTGCTCGCGGAGGGACGAGGTGTAATCCATAGTTCTCTATGAGAGCTGTGAATTACCGTAATTTCGGCGCGCATCTCACTTGTATTAGAGCGCAAATACGACGCGAAATGCACGCAGAAATTTCACCGTGTGAACATAGCCTTACTGCTACTGCGGTCACTGCCACTAACACCCCTGCTGCTACCACTGCACCCGCGTCTTCTGCAGTCCCTGCTTCTGTTACTGCTGCTACTAATACTGCTATTACTGCCGCCATCAGTCCTAAAACTCCTTTGTGAAGTGAATAAGGCTCCGTCCACACAGCGGACGTTTCCTGTCGGATTTTCAACAGTTTTAGTATTTTGAAGTTGCTGAAAATCTAATGGAAAAAACGTCCACATAGACTTGACTACAAGTAACGGCTCGGAGTCTACACCGGTCGCCTTCTTTCTTCTTGTCTTTGGGCGCTGGAGGTTTTAGGAACATGTAAAATCCGACCAGCGGAAAATTTACTATTGAAGTCTATGTGAACCGCCGGACGGTTTTTGGATGCTTCTGCCAAAGAACTGCCCAGATGTTTATACAAGGTCTAGGGATTTTACATACATTAAAACTGCCCAAAAACTGTCCAAAAAAACCACCCAAAGAACTCCTCAGAAACCCGGCTGCTTTGGACAAAAAACTGAGAAAATACTCAGGTTCGAAGCGGTGTTTTGGTTTTTGTCTTATGCTTTGTGGACCGAACCTAAGATCTGGGTTTTTCCATTTGATTTTGAGTGCAGTCGTGTCACGTGGGAGACCCCCGGGCCGCAGACCCCATGATGTGTGGGTACCCACGGGCCGCAGACCCCATGATTTGTGAGACCCCCGGGCCGCAGACCCCCTGATGTGTGGGTCCCCCCGGGCCGCAGACCCCATGATGTGTGAGACCCCCGGGCCGCAGACCCCATGATGTGTGAGACCCCCGGGCCGCAGACCCCGTGATGTGGGAGACCCCCGGGCCGCAGACCCCATGGTGTGGGGGTCCCCTGGGCGCAGCCGTATCACGTGGGAGACCCCCGGGCCGCAGACCCCATGATGTGTAGGGGTCCCCCGGGCGCAGACCCCATGATGTGTGAAACCCCCGGGCGCAGACCCCATGATGGGTGAGACCCCCCGGGCGCAGACCCCATGATGGGTGAGACCCCCCCGGGGCGCAGACCCCCTGATGGGGAGACCCCCCGGGGGCCCGACCCATATGGGGGTAGACCCCCCGGGGGGACCCCAGATGGGTAGACCCCCCGGGGGGGCAGACCCCCTAAGGGTGAACCCCCCGGGGGCGACCCCAGATGGGGGGAAACCCCCCGGGGCAGACCCCATGATGGGTAGACCCCCGGGGGCAGACCCCAGATGGGGAACCCCCCCGGGCGCAGACCCCATGGGGGTAGACCCCCCGCCAGACCCCATATGGGTGGGACCCCCCGGGGGCAGACCCCATGAGGGGGGAACCCCCCGGGGGGACCCCATGATGGGTGATACCCCCCGGGCGCAGACCCCATGATGGGTGAGACCCCCCGGGGGCAGCCCCAAATGGGGGAGACCCCCCGGCGCAGACCCCATGGGGGGTGGACCCCCCGGCGGGGAGGGCCCCCTTGGGGGAGACCCCCCCCAGACCCCATAGGGTGAGACCCCCCGGGGGCAGACCCCCTGATGGTGAGAACCCCCCGGGCGCAGACCCCCTTATGGGTGCTACCCCCCGGGGGCAGACCCCATGATGGGTGAGACCCCCCGGGCGCAGACCCCATGGGAGACCCCCCGGGGCAGACCCCATGATGGGGGGAGACCCCCCGGGGGGGAACCCCAGATGGGGGACCCCCCGGGGGCAACCCCATGATGGTTTGGGCCCCGGGGCCAGACCCCATGATGGGTGAGACCCCCCGGGCCAGACCCCATATGGGTAACCCCCCCCAGACCCCATGTGGGGGAACCCCCCGGGCGCAGACCCCATGATGGTGAGCCCCCCCGGCGCAACCCCATGATGGGGGGGACCCCCCCGGGGGCAGACCCCCTGAGGGTGGGGACCCCCGGGCCAGACCCCCTGAGGGTGAGCCCCCCCGGGCGCAGACCCCATGATGGGTGAGACCCCCCGGGCGCAGACCCCATGATGGGTGAGACCCCCCGGGCGCAGACCCCCTGATGGGGGGAAAACCCCCCGGGCGCAGACCCCTGTGGTGAGACCCCCCCGGGGGCAGACCCCTGATGGGTGAGACCCCCCGGGGCAGACCCAATGGGGGAACCCCCCGGCGCAGACCCCCCTTATGGGGGAGACCCCCCGGGCGCAGACCCCATGATGGGTGAGACCCCCCGGGCGCAGACCCCATGATGGGTGAGACCCCCCCGGGCGCAGACCCCATGATGGGTGAGACCCCCCGGGCGCAGCCCCTGAGGGTTTCCCCCCGGGGCCCGACCCCCTGAAGGGGGGCCCCCCGGGCGCAGACCCCATGATGGGTGAGACCCCCCGGGCGCAGACCCCATGATGGGTGAGACCCCCCGGGCGCAGACCCCATGATGGGTGAGACCCCCCGGGCGCAGACCCCATGATGGGGTGAACCCCCCCGGGGGGACCCCAGATGGGGGGACCCCCCCGGGCGCAGACCCCCTGATGGGGGGGGAACCCCCCCCCGGGGGGCAGACCCCCTGATGGGTGAGACCCCCCCGGGCGCAGACCCCTTTAAAGGGGGGAGCCCCCCGGGCCAGACCCCAAAAGTTTGGGGGGGGACCCCCCCGGGGCGCGACCCCAGAGGGGGGAGACCCCCCCGGGGGCGACCCCATGATGGGTGAGACCCCCCCGGGCGCAGACCCCATGATGGGTGAGACCCCCCGGGCGCAGACCCCATGATGGGTGAGACCCCCCGGGCGCAGACCCCATGATGGGTGAGACCCCCCGGGCCGACCCCTGAGGGGAGAACCCCCCGGGCGCAGACCCCATGATGGGTGAGACCCCCCGGGCGCAGACCCCATGATGGGTGAGACCCCCCGGGCGCAGACCCCATGATGGGTGAGACCCCCCGGGCGCAGACCCCATGATGGGTGAGACCCCCCGGGCGCAGACCCCCTATGGGGGAGACCCCCCGCGCAGACCCCGATGGGTGGGGGACCCCCCGGGGCAGACCCCCTGTGGTGGAGACCCCCCGGGCGCAACCCCATGTTTGGGGGGGGACCCCCCCGGGGGCAGAAACCCCATTATGGTGAGACCCCCCGGGGCAAAACCCCTGAGGGGGAGACCCCCCGGGCGCAGACCCCATGATGGGGGAACCCCCCGGGCCCCAGACCCCATGATGGGTTTTGGGCCCCCCGGGGGCAAACCCCTGATGGGTGAACCCCCCGGGGAGACCCCATGAAAGGGTGAGCCCCCCCGGGCGCAGACCCCATGATGGGTGAGACCCCCCCCGGGGGGCGACCCCAGATGTCGAGACCCCCCCCCCGGCGCAGACCCCATGATGTCAGACCCCCCCCCCCCCGGGGGCAGACCCCATGATGTTTTGAGACCCCCCCCCCGGCGCAGACCCCATGATGTCTGAGACCCCCCCCCGGGCGCAGACCCCATGATGTCTGAGACCACCCCCGGGCGCAGACCCCATGATGTCTGAGACCCCCCCCGGGCGCAGACCCCATGAAAGTCTGAGACCCCCCCCCGGGCGCAGACCCCTGATTCTGAGACCCCCCCCCCCGGCGCAGACCCAGATGTTGAGACCCCCCCCGGGCGCAGACCCCATGATGTCTGAGACCCCCGGGCGCAGACCCCATGATATGTGGGGGTCCCATGGGCGCAGGCGTGTCACGTGTGAGACCCCCGGGCGCAGACCCCATGATGGGTGAGACCCCCGGGCGCAGGCGTGTCACGTGTGAGACCCCCGGGCGCAGGCCCCATGATGTGTGAGACCCCCGGGCGCAGGCGTGTCACGTGTGAGACCCCCGGGCGCAGGCCCCATGATGTGTGGGGGTCCCCTTGGAGCAGCTTGTGCCCGGTGTGAGGGACTTGCACTTGTTTTGTGCAGAGTGTGCGCGGCCCTGTTCTGAGGCTGTCGCTGCCGCCACATCTGCTGTCTCTCGTCCCGGCTCTGTAGAAGCTTCTGCGCTGCGGCCGCCTCTGGTTATTTCTGCTGAGTGTTCATGTTTCTTCTTCCTCTTTTCTGTAAATGAAAGTGAAAGAACTGCAGCTGCTTCTTCTGGAGACCTGGGCCCCCGCCGCTCTGGAGACCTGGGCCCCCGCCGCTCTGGAGACCTGGGCCCCCGCCGCTCTGGAGACCTGGGCCCCCGCCGCTCTGGAGACCTGGGCCCCCGCCGCTCTGGAGACCTCCTCCCTCCGGAGGAGACTTTCCATGAACTATTTTTCCTGGTTTTGCCTTCGTGACTGCAGCCAACAACAAATGGCTTTAGTTCTTTCAATGCAGATCAAATAAACAATTCTGCAACTTTGTAATGAGACCTAAAGGGTTCGTCTCACTACAAGGATCGCTGCTTTCTATGTTAAAGATCTTGCAAAAACAAGTCGCTTTGCAATATGTGTCCATTAACAGTGTCCTACCTATTCTGAGATATCCCCTCTAGTATGGGCTGCATCATCTCCTCAGGTCGCTATAGCTACAGACCTGTTCAATCTCTCCTGATAGACTGCCAGCGCTGGTTGCTATAGCTACAGACCTGGCTTCTACTGCAGCCTCGTAGAAGCCAATAAACACACCCCTGAATTCAAAATGAAACCAAGAAAACAGGATTGAGGTGAGATGAATCAATGTAGGGAGACAACCCCTTTAAAGAGGTTGTGCCACAAATTTCCCTCAGCGTCTGGAGCCGGCTGGTAGCTCTATGACACCTGGGAGATGCCGCGCTTGCACAGTTCTCTCCATTCATTTCAATGGGAGTTCCATGCACTTAACACACAAAGCGTATCTTTGTGAAATGAAGCGAACACAGTCCAATTCATACTCTGTTCTTCCTACAGATTCTATGGCCTCACCAAATTCGTATCAGTCGGGATAACTTTTTATCGGCAGCTGCTAGCACTTTACCTGTGCATAATAAGTGGACAATGAACATGATATATAGGCAGTTTAGAGTGAAATGAACATATATTCCATGGAAACAGGTGCCTAGCACTTTACCTGTGCATGATAGGTGGGGAATGTACAGGACATATACGCAGTTTAGAGTGAAATGAGCACATATTCCATACAGTTTAATGATACCATTTTTGATTGTATGTTTTGAATTAATGTATGAAGTAAATATAATTAGTGCATAGATCAGGTGTCTTAGTCGGTTTCCATTCTGTGATAAAATGTCTCAGCCATACATGGAGTATAGAAAACTGAGAAAAAAAAAAATGAAGGGTCTCATGTATGAAAACTGTCTAGGTGTAAGAAAGCCTTTGTTGCACATAGTAACCAATCCACGCTCCTCTTCCATTCCATAAAAAGCTCTGAAAAAATGAAAGAAGAGCTCTGGTTGGTTGCTATGAGCAACAAAAAGAATAGGACCTAGACAGTTTCATAAATGTCACCCATAACATTTAACCCCTTAACGACCATCCACCGACTTTTGACGTCGGCTGGGGCGAGTCGTTCGTCTGCAGCGACGTCTTTTGCGTAGCTGTAGACTTCGGGGTTTGAGGCGCCCGGCGCCGCAGCTGCGCTGGTATCGGGGCTGTACTACACAGCCCTGATCCCAGAGCATCTGCTGCAAGCACCGGGTAGCGGAGGAAACCTCCGCAACCCGGTGCTTTAACCCTTTGATTGCAGCGGTGCATTACCGTAGCACAATCAAAGGGTTCCCCTGTTCTGTCGGGTGATCGGAACGGCTGCACAGTCAGCCCTGGGGACCTAGAGTGGCCACAGAGCTGTCTGTGCACTAAGCCAGTGACCAGGACACACTGCGTGGTGTCCTGATCACTGCCTGTGTCAGACTGACACAGATTATAATGTATTAGCATATATGATTATGCTAATACATTACTAAGTGTAAAAAAAAAAAAAAAAAGGAAAAAACATAAAAAGTGTAAAAAAATTAATAAAAAAATAAATAAAATAAAAAAAATATTTAATAAAAAATAATTGTGCATAAATTACACACACAAAAAAACCCCCACATATTTGGTATCCACACGACCGTAATAACCTGTAGAATTAATCTAACAAGTTATTAAGTGTGAAATGTGAACGGTATAAAAAAAATGTAAAAAAACTAAAACTATTCCCCAATAAAGTACAACTTGCCTCGAATAAAACGATGCCTCATCCAATTGCGTCATTGAAAAAATAAAAAAGTTACAACTGTTGAAACGCAAGGAGGCAAAAACTAAAAAAAAACCTTCTGGTCATTAACTACTTTTCAGGCCTGGGGCTTAAGGGGTTAAACAGTCCATTCCAGCCGTGCCAAACCCAGTGCATTTGCTGTTGATGGCATAATTACTGCTCACATGAAGCTGCAGCCAACCAAAGGCTTTAACAGTCACATGCCATTAATCCAAGAAGAGCACCTGTACGTCAAGACATTTTCTTTAACCCCTTACCGCCGGAGCCAGTTTTGGCCTCTCTGACAGAGCCCCATTTTTTAAATCTGTCATGTGTCCACTTTATGTGAGAATAACTTTTTGACACTTTATCCTATCCATGTGATTCAGAGATTGTTTTCTCGTGACACGCTGTGCTTTAAGATAGTAAGAAATTTTGGTCCAAAAAATGCTTGTTTATTTGTGAAAAATATTAAAGTATCGTGAAAAATTTACCCATTTCAAACTTCAAAAATTTCTGAAGTAAGACAGATAGTTATTCCACTCAAAATAGTTTATAACTAGCATCTACCATATGTCTGCTGTACGTTGGCATCATTTTGTAGATGTCTTTTTATTTTATTTTTTCAACATTAGGGGGCTTAGAAATGTAGTAGTAATTTTCAAGAATATTGCAATATACATTTCTTTAGGACCAGTCCATTTAAACTGACTTTGAATGGCCCGTATGTTAGATACCCCATAAATGACCTCATCTAAGAAACTACACCCCTTAAAGTATTCAAAACCGCATTTAGGAAGTTTATTAAACCATTAGGTGTTTCACAGGAATTAAAGCAAAGTGGAAGTGGAATTTAAAAATTTAACTTTTTTGCAAATTTTCAATTTTTATACATTATTTACAAGAACTCGGTAGATGTGATCAGGGAAATGCAACTTAATATTGATTCCCCAGATTCTGCCGTTTTTAGAGATATCCCATATGGCCCTAGTGCATTTTTTGGCTCAACCACAAGCCCCAGAATAGAAAAGCACCTACTGGACTCTGGAGTCTCATTTTCATTACGATTTTATTTAGGGCCATTTTAGGTTTGCGGACACCCTAAGGGGCTAAAACTTAATAAACTCCCCTAAAAAGACCCATTATTGTAAACTACACCCCTTAAGGAATATATACAGGGGTGTAGTGAGCATATCGACCCCACAGCCCCACAAAAATTGTTAGCGTTGGGCTGTGAAAATGAAAAAAACATTTTTTTCCAACAATCTGCAATTTTAGCTGAAAATGTTTCATTTTTAAAAGGAATCCTGGTAAAAAAAGCATGCCAAATTTTGTTACACAATTTCTTCCAAGTTCGGCAATACCCTACATGTGGGTGTAAACTGCTGTTTGGGTACATGGCAGGGCGTATAAGGGAAGGAGTGTTATTTGGCTTTTGGAACGTAGATTTTGGTGGGGCCATGTCGCATTTTCAAAGCCCCCAAAGTACCAGAACAGGTGAAGTCACCCTATTTTGGATTCAGCCTCCCTCAAGGATCTCATCTAGGGGTGTATTGTGCATTTTGGGTGCACAGGTGTTCCATAGTGTTTTTTTTTTTGTTTTTTTTTGCATTGGGCTATGAAAATGAGGGGGGAAAACGCAATTCCGCCATTGTTTTTTGGGCTTCAATTTTACAGTGTTCGCCGTGCAGTGTAAATGACAGGATAACTTTACTATGGGGGGTTGTTACAATTACAGTGATATAGATTTTATATAGTTTTTATGTTTTATTACTTTTACACAATAGAAATAGGTCTATAAAAAATTGCGTTTTTATGTTGTCCTGTTCTGATAGCCATAACGTTTTCAGTTTTCTGTATACGGTGCTGATTATGGGCTTGTTTTTTGTGGAATGAGTTGACGTTTTTATTAGTACCATTAGTACCATTATCTTTACACTCTTGGCCTGGGTCAGCTCATAGCCTCACACGGCTTTCATTATCACCTGTATGCTGACGATACCCAACTCTACATCTCAGGCCCAGATGTCACCTCTCTACACTCCCGGAAACCCCGACTGTCTGTCTTCCATTTCCTCCTTCTTCTCCTCACGTCTCCTAAAACTAAATGTGGGGAAAACAGAACCATCATCTTTCCACCCTCCAACTCTACCCTTGCCCCTGATCTCTCTATCTCAGTCAATGGCTCTACACTCTCACCTGTTCCGCAAGTCCGCTGCCTTGGGGTAACCTAGACTCCGCTCTATCTTTCAAACCTCACATCCAAGCCCTCACCTCTGCTGCCGCCTCCACCTGAAAAACATCTCTCGCATCCGCTCATTCCTCAACTATGACACTACAAAAATGCTGGGCCATGCCCTTGTCATCTCTCGCCTAGACTACTGCAAACATCCTTCTCTGTGGCCTCCCATCTAGCACTCTTGCCCCCCTTTCAAACAATTCTCAACTCTGCGCCGTCTTATCCACCTTTCTCCCCCCTACCCTCTGCCTCTCCCCTCTGCCAATCCCTTCACTGGCTTCCCTTGCCCAGCGAATTCCCAAATTTTAAGTTGCTAACTATGACCTACAAAGCTCTCCATACCTCTCCCCTCCATACATCTCTGCCCTAATTTCCAAATATCTCCCCTCACGGGAATCTCGCTCCTCACAGGACCTTCTCCTCTGCCTCCCCTTACAGCCCCTCACACAACCGTCCCAAGACTTCTCCCGTGCTTCACCCACACTCTGGAACTCATGCCCCAACACAACCTCCCCACTTCACCTGTTTAAAAACAACCTAAAAAACCCTTTCTTCGGGCTTGCCTAAACCTACAATCCCCCCGCTTCACTACACCGTCCCAAACATTCTGCCCCCCACCTTCTTTTTTTCCCCCCCCTTGTAGATTGAAGCCCTCGCGGGTGGGGTCCTCCTCCTCTTTCCCAAATTTTGCCCCATTCATTAATTTATCCTTACTCGTTTGACTTATGTTGGGTATGAAACCCCCTCGAATGAACAGCGCCCGGAACAAGGGCCCTTTTTAAAATAAATAATAATAAAAATAATAATAAGGGGGGTATATGCGCTTGGATCACTTTTAATAAGGGTTTTTTGTGAGGCTTTTTGAACAAAATACAGCTTCCGTGGGTTTTTTTTTTATTTTTTTTTTTTAACAGCGTCACCTTGCAGTAAATTTGGACATACATTTTACTCGCAGGTCGATACGGTTACAGCGATCCCAAAAATTTTGTATATTTTTTTTTGTTTTTACTGCTTTTAACCAATAAAAACACTTTATTCAAAAGGAAAACACGTTTTGCATCACCGCAGTCTGAGAGCCATAACTTTTTTTTTTTCTGTGACGGAGCTGTGTAGGGGCTTTTTTTTTTTGCGGGGGGGACTTTTTATTGGTATCTTTTTGCGGGACAAGACTTTTTAAAACAGTTTTAAACCTTTTGAAGGGCACGGTAAAAAAATACGAAATTCTAGTAGTGTTTTTTATTTTTTTTTAACAGCGCTCACCGTGCAGTATCCTGACCATTAGCTTTACTATTTGGGTCATACGTTTACGGCATACCCAATTCATACGTTTTTTTTAAAAATTTTAAAAGCACTTTTAAAAAAAAAAAAAAGTTTTTATTTTTTAAAAATAAATTTATCATTGCTGCTTTTGAAGCAATAACTTTTTTATTTTTCCGTATACAAACGTTAAGGGGTTTTTTTTTTCCTAAGAACTGAATTTTAATTGGGACAACTTTGGCGTTTAATGAGTTTTTGGGATCGCTTTTATTCCTTTTTTTATGTGCTGCAGGATGTAAAAAAATTTTGCAATTCTGTGCCCTGTTTTTGTTTTTTACGGCGTTCACAGTGGGGGTTTAATTAATGTGCCCTTTTAAATAGGGTGGGTCTTTACGCCCCGCGCAAAAACCAAAAATATGGGTACTTTTTTTTTTTTAATTTTTTTTGGTGCAATTTGCCTTTGGGAAAAGGGGGAAAAGGGGGGTTGTACGTTTTTTTAATTTTTATTTTTGTTTTTTATTTTTTTAAACCCTTTTTTTTTTAATTTTTCATAGTTTTTTTTTTAAACTTTTCCCCAGGGGGGTTTTGTAACAGCAAACCCCCATTTTGGGAAAAAGCAATGTTAGTTTGCTGTTTGAATGGAACCTGTGCACACCCGTTACTGCTGTGTACAGGTCCCAAATGGAAACCTGCTGACACCATACCCAAAATTTGCATTGGGGGCCCCAGGTGACATCACCCGCCTCCCCGGGAATGCTTTCAGAAAGCATCCGGGGAGTCGGGTTTAAGGGGGACCAATGGCCCGCGGACCCGCCATTACTTGCGCCGTTTTGTAGCCAGGGGGAGCCCCTTCCCCTGCCTGGGGGTTTTTAAATTATCGCGCCCTTTTAAAAGGTTGCGATAATAAACCCGTTAATCACCCAGGGCCGGAGCTCACCCCGGCCCGGGGTGATCCCAGAAAGAACCAGGGGTTAATTTACCGCGGTTCCATGTCCCCGATCGTCCCCGGCTCGCCCGAAAGCCCGCCGATCACCGGACGTATGAAATACGTCCTTTTCCGGGAAGCCCCATTTTCCCGCTGGGGGCGTAGGGGCATAAAACCAAAATGTCGGTAAGGGGTTAATGTACTACTGTTCATTCTATTAAAAACTGCACTTTGGATTTAAAAAAAAAAAAAAAAAATGTCACAATATCCTGCCCAAAAAATACATATAAATTACTTTTTACAGGTCTAAAAAAAAAAAAGAGAAAAAAAACATTGCCCGGCATATATGGAATATTTGAAAAATTTAAATTTAAAAAACTCCCTTAATATCTCGGGTTTAAAATTTCCCGTTTTCTGCCCTTGAAAGGAAAAAAATTTAATATTTTATAAATCATATTGTGCATTGTTTAAATAACGTTTAAAAAAATTGCTTTTTGAACTTTAAAATAAACAAGTGTCCTTATTAAGCTGCATATATTTTAATTTGTGTGCAAATTTCCCCGTAAAAGGGGAAATTCAAAACGCATCTGAGAGTGGTCACAGCACTAAAGAAAAACCACTGAGTTTATAAAAAATTAAAAAAATTTTTTTTAAAAATTTGAAAAAAAAAAACCCCGGGCCCCGTCAAACCCCCTCTAACAAGCAGCAAAGTCAATGGGAAATTTTTTTAAAATTTAATGGGTTTTTCAGTTTTTAAATTTGAAGGCCCCGCTAAATTATCTTTAAAAAAAAAAAGGCCCCTTTCTTCAAGGGAACATGTTTTTTATTTTCACCCTAAAATCCCAAAAATATCCTGTTCATTCCCCACTTTTCATGCCAGGTAAAGATTTAACCCAAACCTTTGACGTGGAAAAATGTTTTTCTTTTTGGACGGTAAACTAAAAAATCCTGTTCTTTTCCCCCCCACAAACATTTACAAATAAAGTGCTGGACACCTTTTTCAAAGGGAAAAGGTGTACATTTCACTCAAACTGCCTATATACCTTTTAAATTCCCCCCACCTATCCCCGCACAGGTAAAGTTCTAGGCCCTGTTTGTATGGAATATTTTCATTTCACTCTAAACTGCCTAAATACCCTTTTTTCATTCCCCCACCTATCATGCCAGGTAAAGTCTAAAAAACCGTTTGAAAGGAATTGTTTTTTCTTTTTCCCCCCTAAACAAACCTATATAATCATGTTTTCTTTTCCCCCATCTAAAAAAGCACAGGTAAAGTGTTTAGGCCCCTTTTTTTTAGGTGGAATATTGTTCTTTTAAACTCTAAACTGCCTATAAAACACGTTCTTTCCCCCCACCTTTCACGCACAGGTAAAGTTCAAAGGCACCTGTTTTTTAGGGAAAATTGTGTTCTTTTTAAACTCAAAACCCTCCCCTATACTTTAAATTTTTCTTTCCCCCAACCTATCATGACAGGAAAAAGTGCTGGGCCCACCTGTTTTCTAGGGAAATAGGGTTTTTTTCCCATCTAAATTCCCCAAAATACCCCCTTTTTCTTTCCCCCCAAACCAAACAGCACAGGTAAAGTTTTTAAGGAAAACCTTTTTTATGGATTAAAAGTTCATTTCACTCAAAACTGCCTATATATCATGTTAAATTGTCCCTTTTTAATGCATAGGTAAATTTCTAGGCACCTGTATAGGTGGAATATGTTTTCATTTCACTCTAAACTCCAAAATATATCACGTTCTTTCCCCCCCACCTATCATGAACAGGTAAAGTGCTAGACACCTGTTTCGAGGGAATATGTGTTTATTTTAATAAAAAACTCATTATTTTCCCTTTTAAAATTCCCAATCGTTATTTGGGCCCTTTAAAAAACCTTTTTTAAACCTCCCTTAGCTCCTTATTTTCTTATAATAGTGTTCATTTTTTTTTGTTCATTTTTTTTTCTTCTTTCTTTTTAGAAATACCCCTCTTATAAAAATCATCGTCCCCACTTTCTTGGGTTTCGTCAAAACAGAACCTAAAATTGTTTTTTACACTCGGTTTTTGCTTTTGGGCAAAATTTTTTTTTGCGCGGTTTTCGGATTCACATTGAATACTGCACTTTCTTCTGGTTTCCAAGTAAAATGTGGTGGAAGAATGAACATGTTTCAAGTTTTTTTTTAAAAAAAAAACAAAACTCTATTTCTTTTGGGGTCTATGGGGAGGGGTTTACAGTCCGTTTTTGACACCGTTTTTGGATTTTGAAACCAGTGAAAAACAGACTGTAAATCCTTGCTGTGTAGATGGACCCTTAGCTGTGACTCCTTCCACGTGGTCCCTTCTTTGCTCCATGTTAGGTGGGGGTCTGAGTGAGAGCAGTGTAATGACAGCCCCTGGCTTCTTCCTCTCCTCTGCACCCTACATGGCCATCACTCCTGGGCCAAATATAACTCCACTGCAGGCCAGTGGGCCCGAGTCTGACACCCCTGCTATAGAGAACGTTCTTATGGACGGAGCGATCTAACCTTTCTCTTTGTGTTTCAGCTGTGGATCAGCTTTGCTCCAGTGGCCGATCTGACTGCCCAGTACTTCAAGTGCTCTCTGGATACGGTCAACTACTTGTCCCTGGTGTATCTCGTGGTGTCCATACCGTTTGGCTTCCTTGCATCCTGGCTGCTGGGATACCTTTGGCCTGAAAAAAGGGCCCTAAGTTCATTTACAGCACTGGACACCTCGTGCAAATCATTATGAAAGAACAGTAGACGTGTAGCAGAGTAAACCCCTTCCTAATTTTCCAGCTGACAAACCCCCATCCCCCCTGTTGTGCAACCCCATGGGAAAAGAAATTTACATCCCCGGGGGATTTTAAACTTTCCTTTAAACCCGCTGCTACTAGGGCGCCTCTTGTCTACAATACTATGCATTTTTGTATGTAAGTTTTTGATGTACGTGCAGTTTTTTATGGTGCGTTGTTTCCCATTACAAATCATATGTTTCCATCCATGAAATTGGGAAAGGTTTAAAAAAAAAAAGGGGAAAAAACACATTAGAAAAAAAACAGCAAACACCCAGGTTTGGCTATGGGGAAAAAGGGGTGCAACCCAAACCCCCTAAAAAAACCCCCACCCAAGGCCTGTCCCCCCCGGGAAAAGGTTTTTCACCCCTTTTTTCCCGGTTTTTTTAAAACCACTTTAAAAAGTTTTAAAAACGGAAACCCAATGGAAAATCCGTG
This sequence comes from Phyllomedusa bahiana, assembly GCA_025379985.1. Classification (NCBI taxonomy): domain Eukaryota; kingdom Metazoa; phylum Chordata; class Amphibia; order Anura; family Hylidae; genus Phyllomedusa; species Phyllomedusa bahiana. The sequence goes on from JAODAL010003731.1 coordinate 124,151, forward strand.
CCGGTCCCCACTGCACGGGGTTTTCTTCCCGGGGGGTCTGAAAAACAAAGAACATGTTTTGTTCTTTCCCACCGGTTTTTTTGGGCGGAAGATGAATATTCTATGTGAAGGGGGGGGGGTTTTTTGAAACAAACATTAGAGAAAACCGTCCCCCCGGGGGCTGTGTGCACGGCCCCGAAAAAAAGGGCAAAAACCCGTCCCGGGTAAACCGAAACCGGGGGGGGGGGGGGGATTTTTTTGGGCCTGGGGCCGTGGTTTGGGCAGCCCCTAATACATTCCCGCGCGGGGGGGGAGGGATAGGGCAAGGTTGGTGGAAGGCGTCAAAATATATGCATTTTTAATGCAGTTTATGTTGTGCTTTTTATCCAAAAATAATGTATAGAGTTTTGTGCAGTTTTTTTTTTCTGGTGTGTTTTCCCCATCGCAAATTCTGTGTTCTTTCGCATTATTTATAATGTGGGAAAACACAGCAAAAAAAAAAACAAAACACAACATATATGCAGGCGCAGAGGTCTATTGAGAGAAGTCGCCACAAACAGCCTTTAAAAAAAAAAAAAAAAAAAAAAAAAAAACGCCTAAGGCAAAGGGTAAAGTTTTTTCCCCTATTACTGGGGTCCCCGACAGTAAAGCGCGCAGAAAATCGCGTCCCTTTTGGGGGCTTGGGTTAAAAAAAGTTTTTACAATAAATTTACATGTCCCTTTTCCCCCGTATTTTACGAGCCGGCCGACAGGCGTAATCCCCTAGTTTTTCTAAGAGAAAATATGGGGTTAAATGTAATTTCCGCGCATTTGGGGGGGCCCTTTAAAATTTGAGCGCAAATACGCGGCGAAACACACGCCGAAAATTTCCCATTGAACCCCAAAAACCCCATGCCCCCAATTCCCCGGCTTTTTTGATCATAATTTCCCTGGGTTTTTTGGATTTTAAAAGCGCCAAAACTACGATCGTTTCCTCCACCCCTATAAGGACAATAGAAAAAGACGAGCTGTAGTTTTCCCCCAGCCGCTTTTTTTCCGTCGTCTTCCCGGGGCCGGCGGGTTATGTAAAATGTTTTTATAAAACCCGGGGCTTTTAAATTTTTCTCGGCGTCTTTCCCCTGCAACACAATTATATTTGGGCACGTGACAAAAAACTGCGGCGTGCATCCGGGAAAAAAAGGGCCGCTTTTAGCCATTTTCTGTCCAATGCAGTGTAGACATAGCCTAAAACCCACCTCAAATAACAATGCAATGTATAACGTGTGGATTATAGTTCTCTATTGACTTCAAGCTATCATCTAGTGAGTGCAGTTTTTGCAACAAAATAATGCACCAAAAGCACTGCTTAACAGCGACGTGTCGAATCCTTGTAAGGCTATATTTGCGGGCGTAATTCTCCCCAAATTATGCCCTGGGGGGGGAGCGGGGAGGAGCGGGGGGGGCCCGCACCTCGCTGGTCCATGACTTTTAATTTCCAGCGGCGGGGTAACAACACTGGTAATTCACATGTCACTTATCCCCCCCCCCCCCCCCCCCCCCCGGGGGAAAGGGGAAAGTAATCCATATTCTCTAGAGAACTGTGGATTACCGAATGACTGGGGCGTATTCCAGCCTAATTTGCAACACCTTTTGGCGCGTAATTACGGGCTGAAAATACGTCCCCCTTTTAAACCGTGTGAACATAGCCTAGGGGCCCCTTTACCAGCACAGGACAAATCCGGGCAGTTTAATCTACTAGTATTTGTCCTCTTCTGTGGGGCCCTGCCACGCCGCAGGGGGGCTTTCTTTCCCGGTTTTTGGAAAAAGCTCCCCCCTTTTTCATAGACTTGTTCAAAATTAGTCCGAAAACCGGGCAAAGAATGAACATTTCAAAATTTTTTTTGGACCGCCGGGCAGAAGATCCTGCAGTGGGGGACCGTCACGGGTTTTCCATTGAGGCCGTGTAAAAGTTTTTCAGCCGGTTTTTTGAAACCGAGAACCGGCGAAAAACCTGCGTGAGGGCATGGGCCCAAAGCACAGGTTCAAACGGGCTCTCCAGCTGTTGGGAAACTACAACTCCCATCATGCATGTGTAGAATCTATAACCGTGGGCATCATGGGAGTTGTAGTTTCCCAACAGCTGGAGGGTCGCAGTTTTAAACCCCAGGCCTAAGGGCTCGTCCCACGCAATCAGTGTCTTTTAAGGCTATGTTCACACGGCTGATTTTGGGATGGATTTCAGTCCGTATTGCGCGCCGTACTGCGCTCAAAAACGGCTGAAATCCGTCCCTGTCATTACGGTAATCCGCAGTTCTCATAGAGAACTATGCATTCCGTCTCCTTTCCACGCTCGCCGTATTTCGCGATGTGACATGCACATTATCCCAGTGGGATACGCGCCATGGGTAATGAAAGTCTATGGGGCCGGCGAGCTGCCGCCCCCCTTGCCCGAAATCCGTCCCGCAATTACGGCGTGAATCAGCCGTGTGAACATCGCCTAACGAGTCTAATATGAAATATATTCATTTATGTAGCACCGTTAACCCCTTAAGCCGAACGGCTGAAAAGTAGTTAATGACTAGAACATTTTTTTTTGTTTTCCCCTCCCTTCGTTCAACAGTTGAACTTTTTTTTATTTTTCAAACGCAGTTGGAGAGCCCTCGTTTTTTTCGAGACAAGTTTTACTTTTTTGGGGGGAAAAGTTTAAGTTTACTTGGGAAAAATTGCAGAATTTTTTTTTTTTTTTTTTTTTACACCATTCCTTTCACACTTTTAAAAACTTTTTTGATTAATTCACAGGTTATTTCGGTCCTGTGGATACCAATAGTTAGGTTTTTTTTTTGTGTGTTTAATTTATTCACAATTATTTTTTATTAACTATATATTTTTATTTTATTTATTTTTTTAAAACTTTTTTTTTTTTTTTTTTAACTCCCATGAAGGGAGAACTGTTTTACATTTTTTTTAATTTTATTTTTTTTTTTACACTTAGTAAAGTATTAGAATATTCATATATGCTAATACATTATAATCTGTGTCAGTTTGACACAAGCAGTGATCAGGACAGCACACAGTGCGTCCTAGTCACTGGCTTCTTACATAGACAGCTCTGGGGCCACTCTTGGTCCCCAGGGCTGACTGTGCAGCCGTTCCCCGGGCTCTGTCGGGTCACCGGGTGTTCCGATCACCCGACAGAGCAGGGGACCCCTTTGATTGTGCTGCGGTGACGATCCGCAGCAATCAAAGGGTTAAAGCACCTGGTTGCGGAGGTTTCCTCTGCTACTTGGTGCTCGCAGGAGATGCTCTGGGATCAGGGCTGTGTAGTACAGCCCCGATCCCAGCGGAGCTAACTCCGGTGTCCGTCTAAACACGTCGCTGCAGACGAACGACCTGAAATGCCCTACGCCAAAAGACGGTGGGCGGTCGTTAAGGAGTTAAATTCCACAGCGCAGTACAGAGATTGTCATGATTGACATTGGTCCCGGTCTCCATCGGGGCTCACCGTGTAGATTCCGGATTAACCCACCTGTGTGAGCAAACTCCTTGCAGCTGCGATCTTTGGTGAAATTTAAACCCAGGACCCCAGCGCTGCAAAGCAACAGTGCTAAGCACGGAGTCACCGACAGCCGGCTCTCCACCCGGGCAGCTGTGCAGTTCATTCCAGAACGTCCATGCAGAGAGATACAGCCACCACCTGGACGTGTGAAAGTCGTCAATTACATTAGTTATGTCTCATAGTGGGAGTAAAATAAGACATCAGAAGTTTAAATTCAGTGTTTAAAAAGGAAAACCAAAAAAAACCCTGAATAAAAAGTTCTATAATGGTTAAAAAAAAAAAAAAAAATAAAAATCTTGAATATAATTGGTGTGAGCTCAACTATATCATCAAATGAATGTGTTACTTATGCTGCGCGGTATAAGTGAGAATTGCTGCTTTTTGTTCATCATCCGCCCAAAAAAAAAAGTATAAAAATGAATCCATAAAGTTTTATGTATCCCATTAAAAATATAGCTTGTTCCCATAAAAACCCCCTTATAACACTACATCAATGGACAAATAAAACTGCGACAATGATCAGAATGCAGCAAGGCAAACCTGCAGCCAGAAAAGGGGGAAAACTAAACTATTCTGCAGGTTATTACAATTACAGGCAAACCAAATTCATTGAAAGTTTAGATGTCATTGACGTTGCCCGGGGGAAGGGATCAATAACTGATCCAAAAAACATGAGAATATTTTCAGTCTCCAAAAAATGCAATGGTTATAACTATTCAGGGTTGACTCACATTATTATGACCACTTTCTATTTTTGCTGTTGACAGCATGTAGCTTATGAAGTCACGTGGTGAGCTGGCATGGTGGGTGTATAAGGTGTGTGATAGGCTGTCTGGGTAAAAGAGGTTATTATTGGCTTTTGGGCGCAGGGTAGCGGTATTTCTGACACTGCACAGTTTGCAAACTTTTGTGGAAACTGCAGAGCACCATGTGCCGATGATGTGAGAGGTGAACGACGGCTACAAAAGGAGGACACGATACAGGGGAGCAGCTCACCACCAAAATGACCCCATCTCTGCTAACCCTACTGTGTATGGAACCCCGGAGCAGACAGATGTCACTGCACCTCTGCTAACCCTACTGTGTATGGGGCCCGGAGCAGACAGATGTCACTGCACCTCTGCTAACCCTACTGTGTATGGGGCCCCGGAGCAGATGGATGTCACCGCACCTCTGCTAACCCTACTGTGTATGGGGCCCCACAGCAGACGGATGTCACTGCACCTCTGCTAGCCCTACTGTGTATGGGGCCCTGGAGCAGACGGATGGCACTGCACCTCTGCTAACATTACTGTGTATGGGGCCCTGGAGCAGACGATGTCACTGCCAAACCTCTGCTAACCTTTACTGTGTATGGGGCCCTGGAGCAGACGGATGTCACTGCACCTCTGCTAAACCCTTTCTGTGTATGGGGCCCCGGAGCAGACGGATGTCACTGCACCTCTGCTAACCCTACTGTGTATGGGCCCCGGAGCAGACGGATGTCACTGCACCTCTGCTAACCCTACTGTGTATGGGGCCCTGGAGCAGACGGATGTCACTGCACCTCTGCTAACCTTACTGCGTATGGGGCCCTGGAGCAGACGGATGTCACTGCACCTCTGCTATCCCTAATGTGTATGGGGCCCCGGAGGAGACGGATGTCACTGCACCTCTGCTAACCCTACTGTGTATGGGGACCCGGAGCAGACGGATATCACGGCACCTCTGCTAACCCTACTGTGTATGGGGCCCCGGAGCAGACAGATGTCACCGCACCTCTGCTAACCCTACTGTGTATGGGGCCCCGGAGCAGACGGATGTCACTGCACCTCTGCTAACCCTACTGTGTATGGGGCCCCGGAGCAGACGGATGTCACTGCACCTCTGCTAACCCTACTGTGTATGGGGCCCCGGAGCGGACTGATGACACTGCACCTCTGCTAACCCTACTGTGTATGGGGCCCTGGAGCAGACGGATGTCACTGCACCTCTGCTAACCCTACTGTTTATGGGGCTCGGAGCAGACGGATGTCACCGCACCTCTGCTAACCCTACTGTGTATGGGGCCCCGGAGCAGACGGATGTCACTGCACCTCTGCTAAACCTACTGTGTATGGGGCCCCCGGAGCAGACGGATGTCACTGCACCTCTGCTAACCTACTGTGTATGGGGCTCTGGAGCAGACGGATGTCCCTGCACCTCTGCTAACCCTACTGCGTATGGGGCTCTGGAGCAGACGGATGTCAGTGCACCTCTGCTAACCCTGCTGTGTATGGAGCCATACAAAACTACACCCGCCCTCACATAACTGTATCAGCAGAAAGATGAAAGGGACATGGTGGAGATGAAGAAACAAAAACAATTGTGGCGTAATTAAAGTCAGTGCTGGGGTGTCTTTCTCACATTGATTAACTTTAAACATGTAGGCAAAGGTAAGTAAAGTCTATTACAAGATACATTGCTGTTTAGATTTTGCTTCCTTTCAGAGTTAGAGCACTTCTTATATCCTGCTTGTGTACACAAGCTTCCCTAGGTTACTGACCATCTCTGCTCTAGTGGCCCAGATGGTAATGCCACTCCCTGCTGTGTTCTTTATCTGTAAGAATGGGAGCTTGTTTACTTACTGACGAGCGTTAACCCTTTAGAGCTCTATAGCCATGTGCACTATAGTTTACAAACCTCCTGCACTCATGTCACTGTAACGAGATCAGTCAGGAATAGCAGAGCTGATGTAGTCACTGCTATAGAAGCCCCCACAGCCTGATCAGGAAGTGTGAGTTTGAAGCTGGTGGTGGCTTTGTAATTCAGCATGGTAAGAAAACCCCTTTTAGTGGAGGTAAGACCAGGACACCGGTATAGTGCTGGCATATACTGGCATTGATCAGGTTGCTGTTCTATATCCAAAAAGCACATTTGCTTCTCTTAAGACCTCCTGGCTCGTAGCCAGATGTTTTGTACTCTTGCTACTTCACTGCTTCAGGTACAGAGAGTACTTCAATGTGCACAAAGTAAAAATCTGGATCTGGTCTAGTGAACCACATCACTGTACGTGTGCTGTTACCAACAACAACAGGTTATTTCTTTTTTGAGTGTCCAACATTTAGAGGTGTACATCCAAGCCTCCACTGTATGTTGATTTATATGATGCTTTGCATCCGGTCTCAGCAATGCTCTGTATGACCCTGTGCACATCACATTAGTGCTTTGTATCCGGTCTCGGCAATGCTCTGTAAGACCCTGTGCACATCACATTAGTGCTTTGTATCCGGTCTCGGCAATGCTCTGTAAGACCCTGTGCACATCACATTAGTGCTTTGCATCCGGTCTCGGCAATGCTCTGTATGACCCTGTGCACATCACATTAGTGCTTTGTATCCGGTCTCGGCAATGCTCTGTAAGACCCTGTGCACATCATATTAGTGCTTTGTATCCGGTCTCGGCAATGCTCTGTAAGACCCTGTGCACATCATATTAGTGCTTTGTATCTGGTCTCGGCAATGCTCTGTAAGACCCTGTGCACATCATATTAGTGCTTTGTATCCGGTCTCGGCAATGCTCTGTAAGACCCTGTGCACATCATATTAGTGCTTTGTATCCGGTCTCGGCAATGCTCTGTAAGACCCTGTGCACATCATATTAGTGCTTTGTATCCGGTCTCGGCAATGCTCTGTAAGACCCTGTGCACATCACATTAGTGCTTTGTATCTGGTCTCTCGGCAATGCTCTGTAAGACCCTGTGCACATCATATTAGTGCTTTGTATCCGGTCTCGGCAATGCTCTGTAAGCCACTGTGCACATCATATTAGTGCTTTGTATCTGGTCTCGGCAATGCTCTGTAAGACCCTGTGCACATCATATGAGTGCTTTGTATCCGGTCTCGGCAATGCTCTGTAAGACCCTGTGCACATCCCATTTGTGCTTTGTATCCGGTCTCGGCAATGCTCTGTAAGACCCTGTGCACATCACATTAATGCTTTGTATCCGGTCTCGGCAATGCTCTGTAAGATCCTGTGCACATCACATCAGTGCTTTGTATCTGGTCTTAGCAATGCTCTGTAAGACCCTGTGCACATCATATTAGTGCTTTGTATCCGGTCTCGGCAATGCTCTGTATGACCCTGTGCACATCATATGAGTGCTTTGTATCCGGTCTCGGCAATGCTCTGTATGACCCTGTGCACATCACATTAGTGCTTTTTATCTGGTCTTAGCAATGCTCTGTAAGACCCTGTGCACATCACATTAGTGCTTTGCAGCTGGTCTCGGCAATGCTCTGTAAGACCCTGTGCACATCACATTAGTGCTTTGCAGCTGGTCTCGGCAATGCTCTGTAAGACCCTGTGCACATCACATTAATGCTTTGTATCTGGTCTCGGCAATGCTCTGTAAGACCCTGTGCACATCACATTAGTACTTTTTATCTGGTCTTAGCAATGCTCTGTAAGACCCTGTGCACATCACATTAGTGCTTTTTATCTGGTCTTAGCAATGCTCTGGGAAAGACCCTGTGCCCCATCACATTAAATGCTTTGTATCCGGTCTCGGCAATGCTCTGTAAGACCCTGTGCACATCACATTACTGCTTTGGAGCCGGTCTCGGCAATGCTCTGTAAGATCCTGTGCACATCACATTAGTGCTTTGTATCCGGTCTCGGCAATGCTCTGTAAGATCCTGTGCACATCACATTAGTGCTTTGCAGCTGGTCTCGGCAATGCTCTGTAAGACCCTGTGCACATCACATTAATGCTTGGTATCTGGTCTCGGCAATGCTCGTAAGACCCTTTTGCACATCATATTAGTGGCTTTGTATCCGGTCTCGGCAATGCTCTGTAAGACCCCGTGCAATCATCACATTAATGCTTTTGTATCCGGTCTCGGCAAATGCTCTGTAAGAGCCCTGTGCAACAATCATATTAGGGCTTTGTATCCGTCTCGGCAATTTCTCTGTAAGACCCTGTGCACATCATATTAGTGCTTTGTATCCGGTCTCGGCAATGCTCTGTAAGACCCTATGCACATCATATTAGTGCTTTGTATCCAGTCTCGGCAATGCTCTGTAAGATCCTGTGCACATCACATTAGTGCTATGTATCAGGTCTAGGCAATGCTCATTGTGGCCCTGTTCCCATCATATTAGTGCTTTGTATCCGGTCTCGGCAAAAGCTCTGTAAGACCCTGTGCACATCATATGAGTGCTTTGTATCCGGTCTCGGCAATGCTCTGTAAGACCCTGTGCACATCACATTAGTGCTTTGCAGCTGGTCTCGGCAATGCTCTGTAAGACCCTGTGCACATCACATTAATGCTTTGTATCCGGTCTCGGCAATGCTCTGTAAGGTCCTGTGCACATCACATTAGTGCTTTGTATCTGGTCTAGGCCATGGTCCTTGAGGCCCTGTTCCCATCACATTAGTGCTTTGTATCCGGTCTCGGCAATGCTCTGTAAGATCCTGTGCACATCATATTAGTGCTTTGTATCCGGTCTCGGCAATGCTCTGTAAGATCCTGTGCACATCATATTAGTGCTTTGTATCCGGTCTCGGCAATGCTCTGTAAGACCCTGTGCACATCATATTAGTGCTTTGTATCCGGTCTCGGCAATGCTCTGTAAGACCCTGTGCACATCACATTAGTGCTTTGTATCCGGTTTTTCGGCAATGCTCTGTAAGACCCTGTGCCATCATTTTTAGTGCTTTGTATCTGGTCTCAGGGAATGCTCTGTAAGACCCCCGTGCACATCACATTAGTGCTTTGTATTCGGTCCCGGCAATGCTCTGTAAGACCCTGTGCACATCATATTAGTGGTTTGTATCTGGTATCTGCAATGCTCTGTAAGACCCTGTGCACATCGTATTAGTGGTTTGTATCCGGTCTCGGCATTGCTCTGTAAGACCCTGTGCACATCATATTAGTGCTTTGTATCCGGTCTCGGCAATGCTCTGTAAGACCCTGTGCAAAATCACATTAATGCTTTTTTATCCGGTCTCGGCAATGCTCTGTAAGACCCTGTGCACATCATATTAGTGCTTTGTATCCGGTCTCGGCAATGCTCTGTAAGACCCTGTTCACATCACATTAGTGCTTTGTATCCGTCTCCGGCAATGCTCTGTAAGACCTGTGCACATCACATTAATGCTTTGTAACCGGTCTCGGCAATGCTCTGTAAGACCCCGGTGCACATCACATTATTGCTTTGTATCCGGTCTCTGCAATGCTCTGTAAGACCCTGTGCACATCATATTAGTGCTTTGTATCCGGTCTCCGCAATGCTCTGTAAGACCCTGTGCACATCACATTAATGCTTTGTATCCGGTCTCGGCAATGCTCAGTAAGACCCTGTGCACATCATATTAGTGCTTTTTTATCCGGTCTCGGCAATGCTCTGTTAAGACCCTATGCACATCATATTAGTGCTTTGTATCCAGTCTCGGCAATGCTCTGTAAGATCCTGTGCACATCACATTAGTGCTTTGTATCTGGTCTAGGCCATGCTCCTTGAGGCCCTGTTCCCATCACATTAGTGCTTTGTATCCGGTCTCGGCAATGCTCTGTAAGACCCTATGCAATCATATTAGTGCTTTGTATCCGTCTCGCAATGCTCTGTAAGGGCCCAGTGCACATCATATGAGTGCTTTGTATCCGGTCTCGGCAATGCTCTGTAAGACCCTGTGCACATCACATTAGTGCTTTGAAGCAGGTCTCGGCAATGCTCTGTATGACCCTGTGCACATCACATGAGTGCTTTGTATCCGGGTTTGGGAATGCTCTGCAGACCCCGTGCACATCATATTAGTGCTTTGTATCCGGTCTCGGCAATGCTCTGTAAGACCTGTGCCATCAAAATTAATGCTTTGTATCCGGTCTCGGCAATGCTCTGTAAGGTCCTGTGCACATCACATTAGTGCTTTGCATCCGGTCTCAGCAATGCTCTGTAAGACCCTATGCACATCATATGAGTGCTTTGCATCCGGTCTCAGCAATGCTCTGTATGACCCTGGGGCACATCACATTAGTGCTTTGGCACCGGTCTCAGCAATTGCTTGCAAGAACCCTGTTTCACATCAATTTAGTGCTTTGTATCCGGTCTCAGCAATGCTCTGTATGACCCTTTTGCACATCACATAGTGCTTTGTATCGGTCTCGGCAATGCTCTGTATGCCCCGTGCACATCACATTAATGCTTTGTTCCGGTCTCGGCAATGCTCGGCAAGACCCCGTGCACATCACAATTAGTGCTTGTATCCGGTCTCGGCAATGCTTCTGAAGACACCTGTTGCACTCACATTAGTTGCTTTGTCAGCTGGTCTCGGCAATGCCTCGTATGACCCTGTGCACATCACATTAGTGCTTTGTATTGGTCCGGCAATGCTCTGTAAGACCCTGTGCACGTCATTTTAGTGCTTTGTATCCGGTCTCGGCAATGCTCTGTAAGGTCCTGTGCACATCACATTAGTGCTTTGTATCTGGTCTCGGCAATGCTCTGTAAGACCCTGTGCACATCACATTAGTGCTTGGTATCTGGTCTCGGCAATGCTCTGTAAGACCCTGTGCACGTCATTTTAGTGCTTTGTATCCGGTCTCGGCAATGCTCTGTAAGGTTGTGTTCCCATCAATGCTTTCTGTCACACACATGTCAGAGGACCATCAGGTATTCTGCAACCAGGACACTGGTATAGCAGGTTGTGAACCAGTCCTGGTCTCCTTGTGACTGCTTTGCCCACCAGTCTATGCATTATCTGTGGGGCAGGAGGGAGTGGACACCAGCTTCGTTGATAGGCAGTGCTGCCCCGCGACAGTCCTACTAGACTGAGAGAGCGGTGGAGTACCATAGACCTGGAGCAGTGTGCGCCGCGCCGGCCCCGAGTGTGCGCCCCGCCGGCCCAGAGTGTGCGCCCCGCCGGCCCAGAGTGTGCGCCCCGCCGGCCCAGAGTGTGCGCCCCGCCGGCCCAGAGTGTGCGCTCTGTGGGCCCCATTGTGCGCCCCGCCGACCCCAGTGTGCTCTACTTGTGACTGTCTCTTTTGTCTTACGACACTATACATTTTATGTGGGGGCTAGCAGAGAATCTGAAGCGGACTCTGAAAGTGAGATGAATGTGATTGTCCTGGGGCAGCAGCGTCTTTTCTGTGGAGGCCGATCTCCCACAGGGAAAGAAAAACCTCTACAAAGAAGATGCTGTGAGGCTGAGCGGCCGCCGTCCAGAAGGTCACCGCCGCCCAGAACGGGGCCTTGATATGAGGAACGCTGTCACTTATTAGTGTTACTTTTCTCTGTTACAACTTCTACAAATTCTGGATGGAATCTAATAAGAGACCTCTCCCGAGAGCTGGTTATACCCAGGACTGTATCCAGAATAAGCCCATGTCCACACAGCACAAGAAAACGGTCGCATTTTCAGCTGTTTTAGTATTTTGGAACCGCTGAAAATCCGACCGTTTTACATGACCATCGACTTTAAGGCCATGTTCACACGGCTTAAAATGGGACGTAGTTCAGTCCGTAATTACGCGCCGATTACGGATTACGTCTCCTCTCCCTGCTCGGCGAATCCGCCGCGGGGGGAGATAAGTGACATGTCATTTTCTGGCGGCGTATACGCGCCGCTGGTAATGATAGTCTATGGGCCGGCGAGGTGCCGGCCCCCCGCTCCGCCCCCGTCCACACAGCGTAATTGCGGGCCGTAATTACGCCCTGCAAATAAGCCGTGGCAAAATAGCATAATAGAAAAAACGACGTTTAGTCTACACAGGTAATTTTTTTTTTTTTTAAAAAAAGATCGTTTTCTGGTGACGCTAGATTTGGCAACATGTATAATCTGCCAGCATTTTGCATTTTGTTGGTGGTTTCCCATCAATTGTATGGGCCGACGGCAAAAAAACGAAAACCGACCGTGGTCCTTGCACATACAGTGAAAAAAAGGTCAGGCTCACGCTTCCTGTTCGGGCTGTGGGCGCTTCTTCAGCTTCCTGTTCGGGCTGTGGGCGCTTCTTCAGCTTCCTGTTCGGGCTGTGGGCGCTTCTTCAGCTTCCCGTTCGGCCTGTGGGCGCGTCTTCAGCTCCCTGTTCGGGCTGTGGGCGCTTCTTCAGCTTCCTGTTCGGGCTGTGGGCGCTTCTTCAGCTTCCTGTTCGGGCTGTGGGCGCTTCTTCAGCTTCCTGTTCGGGCTGAGGGCGCTTCTTCAGCTTCCTGTTCGGGCTGAGGGCGCTTCTTCAGCTTCCTGTTCGGGCTGTGGGCGCTTCTTCAGCTTCCTGTTCGGGCTGTGGGCGCTTCTTCAGCTTCCTGTTCGGGCTGTGGGCGCTTCTTCAGCTTCCTGTTCGGGCTGTGGGCGCTTCTTCAGCTTCCTGTTCGGGCTGTGGGCGCTTCTTCAGCTTCCTGTTCGGGCTGTGGGCGCTTCTTCAGCTTCCTGTTTGGGCTGTGGGCGCTTCTTCAGCTTCCTGTTCGGGCTGTGGGCGCTTCTTCAGCTTCCTGTTCGGGCTGTGGGCGCTTCTTCAGCTTCCTGTTCGGGTTGTGGGTGCTTCTTCAGATTCCTGTTCGGGTTGTGGGCGCTTCTTCAGCTTCCTGTTCGGGCTGTGGGCGCTTCTACAGCTTCAGCTTCCTGTTGGGGATGTGGGCGCTTCTACAGCTTCAGCCTCCCGCTTCCTGTTCAGGTTGTGGCCGCTTTTACAGCTTCAGCCTCCCGCTTCCTGTTCAGGTTGTGGGCGCTTCTACAGCTTCCGCTTCCCGCTTCCTGTTCAGGTTGTGGGCGCTTCTACAGCTTCAGCTTCCCGCTTCCTGTTCGGTCAGTGGGCACTTCTACAGCTTCAAGCGCCCGCTTCCTGTTCGGTCAGTGGGCACTTCTACAGCTTCAAGCGCCCACTTCTTGTTCAGGCTGTGGGTGGTTCTACAGCTTCAATCGCACACTTCTTGTTCAGGCTGTGGGTGGTTCTACAGCTTCAGGCTCCCGCTTCCTGTTTGGGCTGCGCCCGCTTCTACAGCTTCAGCCTCCCGCTTCCTGATTTGGCTGCGCCCGCTTCTACAGCAGTAGAAAATCACAGAAAAATGTAAGCACTTGTTCACTAGTGAGCTGCACCTGTTAAATATCTCCCATGTAGCACTTATATTCCTTCCTACTGGGAATAATTGTTTGTCCAGCCATTGACCTGTAAGGATGGTCTTGTGTCTGTGTTTTTAAACAGTTCGACAGCAGTGACTGACGTTTCAGCTGTACAATTCCTCGCTGAACCAGTTAGAGGGACATTGGTGATGAAAGGGTTTTAATACCGTAGCAGAGCAGAAGTCTACAGAGCTCTAAATGGTTATAGTTTGTCAGTAAGAAAGAGATTTAAAAAAAAAAAAAAAAAGCTTCTGTGCTGCTGATAAGACCCAGCAGTGATTGATGTCACATCCCAGCAGAAAGATGTGGTTGGTCACCTAGGGAAGCTTTTGTACACAAGCTGCTCTAACTTTGAAATGAAGCAAAATCAGAACAGCTATGTATTTGGTAATAATCGTTATTTACCTTTGCCTACATGTTTAAAGCTGATCAATGTGGTGAGGATACACCTTTATCATCAATGACAGTTGTCAGGGATTTATTAACTAAAGCTTTTTCTTGTTGCCCATAATCCAGAAAATATGTTCCTGACCCTAAACTGGTTTTAGAATTGGAGCTTTTTTAACTGGCTTTTAAGGGTCAACTTTACATTCTCCCAATGTACCCAGTCAAAAAAAACAAAATCTGGTCAGCACATCCGTTTTGAAGAATAAATGTATAGGTGCACACTGTTGTGGCAGTCAAAAGCTATGCAAATGCAATACAACATCAGCAGCACTCTATAGGCACTAAAAACAGTCAAACGGCTGCTATGGAATATATGAAAACATTTGAGGTAGTGTTGTGTACATTCTTAGTGTACATTTTTGATCACAACTGTAAATGCCCACCTACCGCGGTAAGGTGACCCTAATTCAGGTGGGAACCTAAGCTACATGCTGCCTCTCTTGGTGTCTGTTCAGACCTCCACATTTCAGGGTTATAAGGTTCCAGCTATAAACCTGATCTGATTAAAAAGCCTGTACAGGTGGGTGCAGTGCATAAACCAAGATGGGAACTAGCCACCTCCCCATACAGACAGTCAAAAAACAAAATCTGGTTAGCACATCGGTTTTGAAAACTAAACGTACAGGTGCACACTGTTGTGGTAGCCAAAAACTATGCAAACACAATATAATATCAGCAGCACTCTATAGGCAAAAAAAATATATGCTCGCTCCCGATGCCTCCTTACTTATGCTCCAACATCTTCTTGTTCCAGCCTCGTAGCTCCAAGCACAGCATCACTAACATCAGCGATACCACGTCTGAAGTTTCTTTGGGGAATGGTAAATTAAACCTCAAAAGCCAGTTAAAAAAAAAAACCAAGACCAGGTTAGGGTTGAATTGTATTAAACTTACTAGTTTTTTTTTTTTTGCCATTTCTGCCAAAGTTTGTTCTGACTGACCCAAATTATATTGCTTGGTTTAGGGTCGAATTTGACATTGACCCGACCCAAATTACATTGCTTGGTTTAGGGTCCAATTTGACGTTGACCTGACCCAAATTACATTGTTTGGTTTAGGATCGAATTTGACATTGACCTGACCCAAATTACATTGCTTGGTTTAGGGTCAAATTTGACTTTGGCCCGACCCAAATTACATTGCTTGGTTTAGGCTCGAATTTGACATTGACCCGACCCAAATTACATTGCTTGGTTTAGGGTCAAATTTGACTTTGACCCGACCCAAATTACATTGCTTGGTTTAGGGTCCAATTTGACTTTGGCCCGACCCAAATTACATTGCTTGGTTTAGGGTCAAATTTGACTTTGGCCCGACCCAAATTACATTGTTTGGTTTAGGATCGAATTTGACATTGACCCGACCCAAATTACATTGCTTGGTTTAGGGTCAAATTTGACTTTGACCCGACCCAAATTACATTGCTTGGTTTAGGGTCCAATTTGACATTGACCTGACCCAAATTACATTGTTTGGTTTAGGCTCGAATTTGACATTGACCTGACCCAAATTACATTGCTTGGTTTAGGCTCGAATTTGACATTGACCCGACCCAAATTACATTGCTTGGTTTAGGGTCCAATTTGACATTGCCCCGACCCAAATTACATTGTTTGGTTTAGGCTCCATTTTGACTATGACCCGACCCAAATTACAGTGCTTGGTTTAGGGTCCAATTTGACATTGACCCGACCCAAATTACATTGCTTGGTTTAGGGTCAAATTTGACTTTGGCCCGACCCAAATTACATTGCTTGGTTTAGGGTCAAATTTGACTTTGGCCCGACCCAAATTACATTGTTTGGTTTAGGATCGAATTTGACATTGACCCGACCCAAATTACATTGTTTGGTTTAGGATCGAATTTGACATTGACCCGACCCAAATTACATTGTTTGGTTTAGGATCGAATTTGACTTTGACCCGACCCAAATTACATTGCTTGGTTTAGGCTCGAATTTGACATTGACCCGACCCAAATTACATTGCTTGGTTTTGGGTCGAATTTGACATTGACCCGACCCAAATTACATTGCTTGGTTTAGGCTCGAATTTGACATTGACCCGACCCAAATTACATTGCTTGGTTTAGGGTCCAATTTGACTTTGGCCCGACCCAAATTACATTGTTTGGTTTAGGATCGAATTTGACATTGACCCGACCCAAATTACATTGCTTGGTTTAGGGTCCAATTTGACATTGACCCAACCCAAATTATATTGCTTGGTTTAGGGTCCAATTTGACATTGACCTGACCCAAATTACATTGCTTGGTTTAGGGTCAAATTTGACTTTGGCCCGACCCAAAATACATTGCTTGGTTTAGGCTCGAATTTGACATTGACCCGACCCAAATTACATTGCTTGGTTTAGGGTCCAATTTGACATTGCCCGACCCAAATTACATTGTTTGGTTTAGGCTCCAATTTGACTTTGGCTCGACCCAAATTACATTGCTTGGTTTAGGGTCCAATTTGACATTGACACGACCCAAATTACATTGCTTTGACATTTGACATTGACCCCAAAGTGCAAAACTAGTACCCTGCAATACTGACCGTGTAACAGTGTACAATTCCTCTCTACAGATTATCATCAGTTCCTGGTTGAACATGACGGGCAGTCTGGTGCGTTCCGCCTGTGCCATCCCCCTTTTAAATTTCGGCAGAAGTAACCTGGTCTACCTGTATGTGGGGCAGAGTATCTGTGCCGTGGCCCAGCCGCTCGTGCTCTTTGTTCCCGCTAAACTTGCCGCTGTGTGGTTTCCAGAGCATCAGCGTGCCACAGCCAACATGATAGCTTCAATGTGTAAGTAATGTCCGTCTTGTGGGAGGCATCATGTGTGACCTTCTGGGGAAAAATATACTGGGGAACATTTAGCAAGACGGTCACATCAAAATTCTGGCTCAGTGTGCGCCAAAAATAATGGCACCCATGCTTTACACCACGTTTATTATGCGTTTTGAATGGTTTCTAGACACTTTTAAGCCTCATTTGACAGAGGGGTGCATGGCCTGGGTAAAAGGGGCGATGTTTTGTAGAAAGGGGGCGAGGGTTGTCGTGTGACAAAATTTCGCCACAGTTAATGGCATAAAGTGAGCCAACTTATAAAAGGTTTAAAGTTAGACTTAAAGGGGTTGTCTCACTACATGGTTTGCTGCTTTTTATGTTAAAGATCTTGCAAAAACAAGTCACTTTGCAATATATGTCCATTAACATGCCAACCTTTTCCCCAAGATTCCCCTCTTGAGGGGCGGGCATCAGCTCCTCAGGTTCCCTAAGCTACAGACCTTTCAATCTCTCCAGATAAGCTGCCAGCCGGGTTGCTAAAGCTACAGACCGTTCAATCTCTCCGATGGGGCTCCCAAGCACTGGTTGCTATAGCGACAAAAACCTTTTGATCTCTCCTGATAGGCTGTAAACACGGGATGCAATAGTTTCCGAAAATTTCCACCCCTCTCCTGATGGGCTGCCAGCACGGGTTTGGGCTATACTACAGACCTTTTTGATTTTTCCTCCTAAAGGCTGCCGCACTGGGCTATATTTACAGCCCCGGGTTTCCCATCCCCCTGAAGGCTGCAACCCATTTGGTTTCTATAGCTACAGACAGGGTTCCATCCCCCTGATAGGCTCCCCCCCACCCTTTTTTTTTCGCTATACCCTATAGACCTAGTGCCCCTCACAGCTCCTCCCTGCAACCATTAAAAGGCCATAAACCGGAATTTAAAAATAAAACCGAGAAAAAAAGGACCCGAGAAAAAGGGAAAAAATCAATGTAGTGAGAAAAAACCCCTTTAACCTTTCCAACCTGCCCCATTTTTAAACAACACGCGATACCTAGGGTGCAATTGTGGACGGCCCTAGCCTAAACCCCTTTTCAAAAACGACAAATTTGGGCCCCGGGGTTTTATGGCCGCGGGTTCCGACGGGGTTTTCCCCCGGGGCCCAAAACCGGGGCCCAAAAATCCCCCTTTTTTTTAAAAAGGGTTTTCCTATTGGAAAACCGCGTTTTTATTCACACTCCGCGGGGGGTTTGCGCGGCGGGGACCCCGCGTTTTTTGCCCCCTGCTTTTAATTTGCTTTGGGGCAAACCCTGGCGCAAGCCCCCCCCAAACCACCCACTCCCGTCCCGGGCCATGCCCACCGCCCCCCGCCGAAAACCCCAAAGTCGGGAGAACGCGATTTTTGCGGAAACGGAAAACGACGATTTTTTGGGCCCCGCAGGAACGCGTGGGGGGGGGAAAGTGACTGGTCAAAAATTGGGTGCCCAAAACGCGCCGCAAGTAATACATTTCTATGGGGCCGGCGGGCTGCCAACTCCCCCCTCCCCCCCTTCCCCCTGCGCCACGGGGGTACGCGTATATTAGCGCAAGCTTCCGAAAGACACAATGTATTGGGGCCACTTTACTGTTCCCGCCCCAAAAAAACCGCAAAAACGGCTGATTTTTGACGTTTTTTCCCGGCCCGTTTTCCCAAAACCCCCAAAAACACGTCCAAAAAAAACCCCCATTCATTTCATTGTTTGGGCTAAAAAAACCCTTTGTCGTTAAACCCCCCCAAAACGGGGTTTTTTAAACGCGTTTTCCTTTGGAAGTTTTAAAAAAAGAATTTCATTTTAAATGTTTGAAGCGTTTTTTAAAGCGCTTTTTTTTTGACCGGGGTTTGAATTTTGGTTAGGGGGTGAAAACCCCCGTCCAAAAAAAACGCGCCGAGAAATGCCTGAAAAACCTTTTTCTGAAGAACTTTTTTTCCCGTTGGGTTTTAAAGCTTTTTGGGGAGCGGAAACGCCCCCAAAAACCGCTTCGAAAACCACTAAAATAAGCCTTTTGTACATACCTTAAAGGGCCCCGGTTTTAAAACGGCTTTTTTGGGGGGGAATTGGAGCCGTATGCGCGCGGGATTTCCCGCTGCGTACGGCCACATCCTCCCAGCCATTATGGTAACCACCGTTCCATAAGAACTATGGATTCCGTCGCTCCTTCCCGTTTGGGCCCACATTTTCCAGTCGAAATACTCCCCTTTGGAAATGAAAGTCTAGGGGGCCGGGGGGCAGCCCCCCCCGGCCCCCCTTTCCCCTTTTTCCCAAGCCGAAAATTGCGAGCGAAACCCGGGCCGCAATTAGGGGCTTGAATAAGGCCGTGTAACCGGGCCAAAGACGGGCACCCTCAAACTGGCTCCCCCAGCTTTTAAAGGAAAACTACAACCCCAATAAACCCAGGGTTATAGCTTTAATAAAAAAATTGTTTTAAATTATTACGACTTCCATCCCTATTTTTGGTAAACCATTTTTGGAAGGGATCTGTCATCAAATCTGACCCTTCCTTTTTTAAACAGCTACCCCCTTTAAAATCCCTAACAAGGGAAGGATTTATTTTTTTTTGGTTTTCTTTTTTGATTTTTTTTTTTTCCCGGGATGAACCCCAAAAGGGGGGGGGGAAACGCGTCAGAAATTTTGGTAAACATATTGCCCATTATAGTTTTTTTTTTGTCACTTTTTGGCACTTTTTTGTCATTTTTTTTTTTGTTTTTTGTTTTTTATTTATACTTATTTTTGTCAGGGTTGATACTTAGGTTCCGGTTTTTGGGGCGCCCCTTTTTGGGGCGGGGCCCTCCAATTGTTATAGGCGGGCCCCTTATTTTTTTTTAGGCCCAATGATAGGGTTTTGCTTTATTAGGGTTTTTTGTTTTCGTTTTTTTTAAATTATTTTATTAAAAATTTCTAATTTTTCCTATCCTGGTCATTTTTACATTCCAAGTTCTTTTTTTTTTTTTTCTCTTGTTGTTTTTTCCCAACAGCTGGAGGGCCGGGAAAATTTTTAGGATTTCCTGCCCTAAGGGGTTGCACTTTTTTGGGTAAATCCCGCCCTTGATATCAACCCAATGTGTTTGGGGTTTTTTGTTTTTTGGTTTAAAAGTTTTTTTCTAAAAATTTTTAACCCCCCAAGTTTTTATGGTCCGTAATTTTTTTCCCTTTCCCTTTATCCAGCGAAACCCCTTTTTGGGATAATTTTTTAGCCAAAAAAAAAATTTTCTTTCCCCTAATTGTAAACTTAAGGGTAAAAAATTTTCCCTTTTAGTAAATAAAATTAACCCCCTTTAAACTTTGCCCAATTTGCTCTGCTTTTGAGCGGGCAAAGGTGTCCACCTAACGGTTTTAAAACTTGTGCTTTTTGAAATTGAAGGAAATTTTACTAATTTGGCCGGGTTTCCCGCTTTTTCTTCCCCCTGCATATTGGGAACGGTAGGGTTACTAGGAAAACCCCCCCCGACCCCGCCCTCCCTCATTTTCCGTGAAATTCTACCCCGGGGGGCCCTTTTTTTTTAATGGTTTTTAAAAAGGGGAAGCTGTTGGATAATGCCGGTGGGCTGTCGAAATTTATGCCTTAGGTTAGGGTTGGGCAGAAATTTTTCATCCGGGACTGGTTTTAAGGGACCCAAGGTAGTAAAATAAACCGGGCCCCACTTCCCCTTGCCCTTTTGGGAAAAGCAGTTTTTGAAATCCATCCTATAATCCCCAATAAACACGAGCTCACTTTTCCCCCCTCTTTTCTTAACCCCAAAAAAATTTACAGAACCTGCCCCTCCTCTCCCTGTCCCTATAACCCCAAAAAAATTAAAAGAGCTCACTTTTTTCCCCCAAACATAAACCCCCGTATTTTCCCCCGAGCTCACTTCCCCCCATTTTCAAAAACCCTATATATCAAAAAAGCCAGCTTCTCTCCCCTATCATATAACCCCCAAAATTTTCACAGAGCCCATCTTTTTCCCCCCTAACAAATAACCCTGTATATCCAGAGCTCGCCTTTCCCTTTCCCCCTTTTATAAAACCCTGTATTTCCCGAGCCAGCATTTTCCTTTTTCCCCCCTTTCATAAAACCCTTTAAATCACAAGGGGGCTCAGGCCCCTCTCCTCCCATCATTATAACCCTATAAATCACAGACTCCCCCTCCTCTCCTCTATCAAAATAACCCTATATTTACAGAGCCAGCTCCTCTCCCCCTATCAAATAAACCCCAAAAAACACAGAGCTCCAGGGTTTCCCCCCTCTCATATAACCCCCAAATAACACAAGCTCAGCTCCTCCCCCTCTAACAAATAACGCCTAAAATAAACAAAGAGCTCCCGCACCCCCCTCCCTATAAACAACCCTTAAAATATTACGAGCTCCGGGTCCTCTCCCCTATCAAATCCCTTATATCAAAAGAGCCCCCAGCTTCCCTCCTCAACATATAACCCTAAATATCCCAGAGCTCATTTTTCTCTCCTCTATCATATAACCCAATTTTACGGGTGGGGAAAAAATTTCTAGTCACCCACCAATTGTGCAAGTTCTCCCACGAAAAAAGGGATGAGACCCGTCCTTAACTGACATCGTAAGGTCGCCTCAACTATGAGAGAAAAAAAATAGAAAAACAAATCCCAAAACCCCCATTGTCTGATTTGGAAATAATTTAATTTCAAATTAGGGTGGAAAATAAGTAATTGGTCTTTTTCAAACAAGCAAAATTTCTGGTTCTCCAAGGGTCTGAAAAACCGGCGGGCAAAAATCCTTTTCCGGGGGGGACGGGCTGAAAAGGGTTTTTCCCCATAAAGGCCCCTTGAAAAAGTTTGTCAGACTTTTTTTTCGAAACCAAAGACCGGCTGAAAAGCAGTGCCGTGGGGACATGGCCTTAGAGTTCAATGGCTGGAACATAGACCAAACCCATTAGGAGGCAATCGAAGCCCCTGTGCTACCTGGGGGATCTAAAAAAGGGGCCCGCGGAAACTAATGACAGTTTTTCCACACCCAAACCCCACTAGGGGGACAACTGAATAAAAAAAAAAAAAACTGCACATGGAAAATTTCCCCTGGGGTTCACCCAAAAGGGCCAAAAAACCCACAATATTCTACAACAGGAAAACCTGCACAAAGGGCAAAACTGCTGAAAAAAAACAACCACCCCCCATGCCTACTAAACATGGGGGGGGTTTTGTTGCTGGGTTTTAAAAATTTTCCAAATAGAAAAGGGTGATACAAAAAGGGGGGGGGCCCTTTTACATTGGTTCTCCATGCTGGCTTACCACCAATTGGTGACGCTCTTCCTATTCGATTAAGCGGTCTGCCCAGCATGTTTCAAGTGTCCAGCACATAATACTGACTTCTTTATTGTAATCAAGTATCCTCTTCACTTGCAGCTCATGAAAAATAAAGCTTACATCATATTGATGATTTGCTTTGGAAGTGGTCTCGGCATTTTCACTGCTTTTTCTGCATTTCTGGAACAGATATTATGCCCTTCCCAAAGGCTAATTTAAATTAAGTAGAGCACTTCTTAAAGTTCACTTCAATCTCAAAAGAACTAAAAAAACACTAAAGAGAGGGGTTTACCCCCACTGTCACCCCGGTTACAGCCTTTTTTTTCGCATTTCTTTTTTCCCGGTTTTTTTAAACCCCTTTAAAAGGGGAAAGTGTCATCAAAAAAAAGACTTTTTGTTTAAAATCACATTTTTTTGGAATTTTTTGGGTTAAAGTTTTTTTTTTAATTTTTTCCCGATTTACCCTTTTAAAATTTTTTTTAATAAATTTTTTTAAAAGGGGCCCATTTTTTTACTTTGCCAATAAGCCCAATAATATCTGACACTTCCCCTTTTTTTGTAGAAGGAGAAATTTTCAGTGTCTCTCATTTTTCATTGGGAAAACAGGAAACAAAAAAAGAAAGGAGACACCATTGGGGTTAAAAGATAACACAGAATCCACCAAAGATGAGAAAGTCACAGCTCCCCCTCTCCCCCCCTTTACAGTGGAAAAATCTCCTATAAGGGCGTCAAAGGGACAGAAACTGTCTTTAAGAATCCATTGGGAAAAGAAGCCCCTGTAAAGTTTTCTCTCTGACTTTTCTGTTAAAAACAGTGCAACAAGAATTGGGGGCTTCCCCAAATCAATATATAGACGGCCGAATAAGAGAAATCTACAATCGGGAAAAAAAAACGACGAGAAAAAACCCTATGGTCAGGGGGTTTATTTTAAAAAGTACAAAAAAAAAAAATTTGGGGACATATTTCCCCCCAAGCCGAAAACCCTTTAAAATACCCTTTTTGGGGGGTTTTCACATACATTGATTCATCTGACCTCAGTCCTTTTTTTTTGGGTTTTAAATTTATATTTATGGGCCTGTTTACTGACTTTCAATTTGGGTGCAGTTAAAAGCCAGGCTGTAACTATACAACCAGGGTGGCACCTATCAGGAAGATTGAACAGGTCTGTACTATAGCGACCTGAGGAGCTGATGGCACCCTTTCGAGAGGGGATACTAGGAATAGGTTTTTTTTGGACACTGTTAAAGGGCACATATTGAAAAATTCTTGGTTTTTTCAAGATCTTTAACATAAAAAGCAGCAATTTCCCTTTTAGTGAGAAAAGCCCCTTTTTCATACCCCTTTTAAAACGTAAAACAGATTTTCATTTTTGGGGGCTTTCCCCTTTTCTGAACTGAAAAACAAAAGGAAAAAATGGTATGCTAAAAATACAAATACAATCTTTATTGAAATGAAGTACATCTAAAAAAAAAAACAGAGAGTTTTATATGAATATCAAGACAATACAACCCCCACCCGGGAACCAAATACTACAAGTAGTAAACGGGGTTGGGGAAAATACCCCATTAAGTTGTGGGGAAGAGGGAAATTAAAACAAATACAAACCTAAATATACGGTAATAAATAACCCTAACCTGAGTAATGAAAAAGCTCGTCAAAAAAACCCAAAAATAGGGATTCAGGCAGGGGGCCCTCTCTCCCCTTTTCCCGGTAGGCCACGCCCGGGGGCCCCCCTTTAGATAAGGGGCCCTGCCGGACTCAGTTAAGCACAAAGGGAATTTTCCCCGTTACTTAAAAAAAAAACAGAGGCCCCCTGCGTCCTCTTTCTTCCCCCCCCCTGTCCTTTCCCCGCGCGGAGTAACCTCCGGAAACGAAATGGGGCCCGCAACGTCCCCCCCCCCCTGTCCGTCTCCTCCCCCCAGGGAAGTGGGAACCTCAATCCCTTTATGGGTCCTCCTGTCCCCCTCATACGTCCCCCCCACCTCCCGGCTCTCCGGGCACCTCGCTGTGGCCACAGTCAGTGACTTCGACTGCAGCAGAGTCCCCTGGGACCCGGCTCCCCCAAAAGCAAAGCCCGGGACAGGGGTCTATGGGGCATGACCCGGGAAGACGGCTGAGCACTTCGCATCATAAACAACCCATGTGGTCACCCTTTTGGCCCCCAGGATACACAGCAGCACTCATATTCTTAGACTGCTGCATGTCCTGGGGGCACAGGGGGCTGATCTCATAAAGCTTTATATGATGCAGCAGTCTCAGCCCCCCGTCCCATGAATCCCCAAAAAAAT
The DNA here is from genome assembly GCA_025379985.1 of Phyllomedusa bahiana. Taxonomy (NCBI): domain Eukaryota; kingdom Metazoa; phylum Chordata; class Amphibia; order Anura; family Hylidae; genus Phyllomedusa; species Phyllomedusa bahiana. The sequence continues at coordinate 148,550 of JAODAL010003731.1, forward strand.
CCTAATCACATTTTGGGAATTAAAAAAAAAAGTAAATGAAAATTTAAAAAAGAAAAACAATCTGCAAAAAACCATTTTCCCCCCAAAAAAAAAACACTTTATTTATAAAGAAAAATGCTTTAAACCCTTTTAAAGCCCCTGGGCCTGAAAAGGCCTTAAAGGGGTCGTCTCACTCCCGATCCCGCTTTTTTTTTTAAAGATCTTGAAAAAACAAGCACTTTTTCAAAAGTTCCATTAACAGTGCCACCTATTCCTAACATCCCCTCTTGGTGGGGTGCAAACAGCTCCTCAGGGCGCTATAGCTACCGACCGTTTAATCTCTCCTGATAGGCTGTCAGCACTAGTTACTATACTACAGACCTTTCAATCTCTCCTGATAGCTGCACACTGGTTGGGTAACTACGACCGTTTTAATCTCCCTGAAAATCGTCACACTGGTTGCTATACCAGACCTGTTTTAAATCTCTCCTGAAGTCTGTCAGCACGGGTTCATAAACTACAGACCCTTTTTTTAACTCTCCTGATAGGCTGCCACACTGGTTGCATAGCTACAGACCTGTTCGACCTCTCCTAAGGGGCCAGCACTGGTCGCTATAGCACAGACCTGTTCAATCTTTTCCTGTAGTCTTCAGCACTGGTTGCTATAGCTACAACCCTTGGGGGGTCTCTCCTGAAGGCTCCACACTAGTTTGCTAAGCTACAGACCTGTGTGACTCTATATATCTGCCAGCGCTGGGTTTATAAGCACAGACTTGGGTTCTACTGCAGCCAGTGGAAGCCATAAACATCCCCTAATTTAAAGTAAAGCCAAAAAAACAGGGCTGAGTAAAGGGAATCAATTTAGTGAACAACCCCTTTTAAGACACAACACATTTTTTTATTTTTTCCTCCCGCATTTCAACATCACAACTTTTTTTTTCTATAGCCAGTTGTAAGGGAAATTGTTTTTTTGGGAGAAATTGTATTTTTTTGGGGGATCGTTTACATAAAATTTTCTGCATAATTTTTTTAAAAAAAAAAATTTTTTTCAGCGTGAACATAAGTGTTTTTTCATTTTTTTTTCATTTTTTTTTATACCATTTCACAATAAATAACCTGTTAATTTTACATGTTATTACCTTACAAATATTTTGTATCCATATGACCGTAATAAACTTTAAAATTATTGTAAGGGGTTATTTAGTGTAAAATGTGAATGGTAAAAAAAATAATTTAAAAAATAAATGCAGAAAAACACTTTTTTTCTGTTCGTGCTGACTTTTTTTTTTTTAAAGAACTATGCAGTTTTTTTAATGTAAACTAAAGCTCCCCCCCCAAAATACAACTTCTCCCGCATAAAGCAACCTCATACAGCTGCGCCCTTGTTTTTTAGGGGTTAAGCAAGTGGGCTTATTTACAAAATGGTCTAATATTTTGTTTTTTTTAGCAACCAATCAAGCTCATTTCTTTTTATTTACTGCCTGAAAATTTAAAAGCTAAGTTCGTTTGGGTCGCTATATCTCTGTTTGTTGCTTTAAATTTGAAAGAAACAGTCATATTATTAGATAGTTTTGAAAATATTGGTTGGGGCCCAAAAACACTCTGCCCAGGGCCCTAACTGTTAAGGGGGCGGCCCTGCAGGCCCTGCACGGGGTTTTTTTTTCCTGTCCACGCCCCTGCATCCCTATAGTCTGATAGGGGGCTTTCATTACTCAAGTTTGTATTGACATCCTTAAGTTTTAGGGTCAATTGGAAACCAAAATTTATTTTTGACAAATCCAAATAATGACGAGAAAAATTTTAAGGCTTTTTTTATTACTTCGCAAATCAAAGTTTCCTCCATTTCATTAGTATTTGGTAGCTTTGCCTTTAAACTTAGACTTGGGTCAAACTTTCTGGATCCTTCCACAAGTTTCTCACAATTTTTGGTAGGAATTTGGCGCCTTCCCCCTGACAGAACTGGTGTCACTGAGCCTGTTTGGAGGCGTCTTGCCCCCCACCCCCCTTTTCAACTTTTCCCAAAAATTTCCAATAGATTGATTTCGGCTTTGTTTTGGCCGCTCCAAAACATTGATTTGGGTTTCCCCTTTAAACCACTTTGAACCATTTGGCAGTACGTTTCATTGTCCTTTTTGGAGACTTATTTCCCCCAAAAGTTTAATTTCCCGGCTGATGTCTTGAGATTTTGCTTCATATTCCCACATTATCTTCTCTCTCATGGTCCATCTTTTTTGTGAAGTGCCCATCCCTCCTGAACAAAACAACACCACAATATGATGAAAAGGGGGGGTGGGGGGGGGGGGGGGGGGGCTTAAATCCGCAAACGCGGAAAAAAGCCTCCCCCCTGCATCCAAAAAACCGAGCAAATACCGGCGGGATTTCCTGACCGGTATTTGTTCTAAAAAGAAATGATTGTCATTAGGCCAAAAACATTTAAAAATTTATTTTCGTCAACCACAGAACATCCCAAAAAGTAGGTCTTTGTTCTTTTGCAAACTTTAATCGCTTTTATATTTTTTCTTTGGACAAATGGCGCTCCCGGGCAGAGGGCCCTTTTTCACCCTTTATACAGTACCCCTTTCATTTGGGATAATGACACAATCTTCCATTTCCCCGCCACAGTTTCAAAAGGCTATTCTTTTGTTCGGGGTTATATGCCATGTCGCCAAAGCACTTTATCCTAGACACAGAACCCGTCAGAAGCTTCCAAAGACTGACCTTTATCAATAGTCCCAAATTGTTTAAAAAGCAAAGTAACCCAGTTTATGGAAACTTTTGACTTTGCAGAAAATTAATAAAAAGTGTTAAAAATTCTCCCTCTCATTATTCTGACATTTGGGAAATATAAATAATTTTTGGTTTTAATTGACCTAAAAACAGGGAAGGTTTATTCTGATTCCATGTCCGATAGTAAAAACCTGCAAAGGGGCTTTTTTATATGTATGGGAAAATTCTGGGTTTCAACTGTAATTGGGGTATTTTACCTGCACTGGTTCATTGCTTGGGATTGTCAGTATTTTGTTCCTCTGCTGTTGGGGTATTGTCTTGATATTCATATATATATATTAATGTATTTTTCAGACTATAAAACAAACTCACCCTTAGCCCTCCCCCCCCCAAAAAAATGGGGGGGGGGAATGGAGGTGTGTCTTTTACCCCCAAATTTCGTTTCAGGCGTCAGAGGCTGGGGTTAAACTCCGCCATCAGCTCCAAGCACTGTAGTCTCCTGCCGGGCCAAGATTGCACTGTGCGGTGGTTGTTCACTACAAGCAGCAGCTGCAGCTAACAGCAGGGATGGAGCCGGCTCCATCCCTGCTATTAACACATTAAACGCCGCGGCATGTAGCTGAATGAGGAACAGCAGCACCGCTCTTCCCTCCAATAGCCACCATGACAGAGCTGCCATCATGGGAGCCAACATGACCCGACTTCGTTTTTGTCTTAAAGGGCCAGTATTTATTTAATTTTTTTTTTAAATTGAATTACATTTTCCTAATTTAAACCTATTTCAGAAAGTGTTTATAGTTTAGTCTTCTGCTACTTAATGGGGTTTCCCTGGAGGTGATAGGTTCTCTTTAAACACTGCAGCACTACATAGTTGGAACAGGTAACCTGCAGATATTTCATGCTGCCAGTATAAAGTAGCTAACAGCTTCCCTTTTAATAACTTGTTGCATCAATGATCATCTTCTGTGCAATATTTTTATTTTGTATTCTGACAATGGGTTTTATTCATCTTTTTTTCCATTTATTTCAGGGTTTTTGTGGCCCCCTTCATTTTATTCGCTTTTTTGGGGCCTTTCTATGCGGGCTGTTTGGGACCCCCGGGCAAAGAAGTTTACAGAAATCGTGAAAATCTGTTTTGCCTTCACATCTTTAACTGTTATAGCCTTTGCTGTGGTGAGTAAGCACCAATCTAATGGGAAAGGAGACTTTCTCGGGTGCAGCACATTTTCGAATAAAGTACCTATGTTTTATCCTCTTGCTCCTACAACAGGGTAAATATTCTGCTTCTGGAATAGTAGATTTCTGTGCACCAACTTATGAAACCTGCTTTGGGGGAAAAATATTCTAGAATGATGGTCCATGCCCTGAGCTTGTTTCAATAGGCAGAAGGATATAAGCTGCTGCTAGACACCCCCGGCATTGCTTATCTACAGGTGATCAAACCCCATTATACCCCAATCTGCCGTGGAAAGACTGCTGGAATGGCATAACATTAGTGATGCCAGCTCCTCTCCATTAAACCTCTGTGCCCGGAAACCTGTCCCATGGAGCAGCAATGGATAGATACATCAGGAAAAAGTTTTTTCCAGCACCGTTTTCAAACAATTTTCCCTGAAACAAAAATATCAACTTTTATTTGAAATACATAAAAACAGGATGAATCTCAGGGTATGTTCACGCAGCTTAATTGCGGGGCGTACAGTACACCCCGCAATTACGCCGGGTATTCAGGCAGTCGCCCTGATCAGCATATACTCCTGCGGGGGGGTGTGGTGGGGGGGGGTGAGGGTGGGGGGGCAGTCCACCGGTTCCATAACTGTCTTTACTCGCGGCGCTGTGACTTATCTCCCCGCGCATACAACACGATTATATTGTACAAGCAGGGAGAGGGGACGTAATCCATAGTTCTCCATGACAACTATGGATTACCGTAATTATGGGGCACATTTTGCTCGTATTAGAGCGCAGTACGCCGCGAAATACGTGGCGAAATGCTCCCCAAAATAAGCCGGGGAACATCCCTCACAGGGCAAAAGGGGTCAAAAACAGACACACTGAAAATTGGGTTACGCGGGTTTGAGGGAAATAGGGGTGGCTTTTAGGGCGGGGATTTCCTAAAATTGCGGTGGGTGCTAAAGTCAGTTTTTTAAAACGGGATTAAAAAATGAAAAATGGGCCAGAAAATTTTCCCACCCTAAACAAAAAACTGGTGGGCAGGTATACCCTTGGGTTTTGTAAAAACATAAAAAAGCGCCCTAAAAATGATACCTGTCGCTCTCCATTAAAAAATGCGCCTATTAAAAAGGGGATAAACACATCATTACAATGTATAAAGTGTTATGGCACCTTTTAAATAAATTTTTAATGATAAGCTATGGGGGCCTTTTGTGCCCCGATTTTTGGGGGATTTTCATACTCTACCCAAAGAAAGTTTTGTTCGCGGGTTTGCGCAAATCTTGGGACAAAAGCATATCATTAGAAGGGTTATTTAAAGCCCTTATTGGGGGGACATTTCGGGACAAAAAAGTTTCCCCGCCCGGGCCGCTACAATATTTCCCCTGCCCATTAAATTTTTTAAAAATTAAAAACTTTTTTTTAGGAAACCAAAAAATAAAAAAATGGCCAAAAAGGGTGGAAGAACAAGAGAAAAAACCTTGGGGTTTAAAGAAGACCCACGCGTTTTCGAAGGGGCCCAAGCTTCTTTTCATCCACTTAAAATGACAATGACGTATCTCATTTAAATACCGGGAAGTTTCCCGGGCCCCATGTTTGGGATTAACCTATAAAGAGCCAAAATACATAAAGTATTTCAAATAAAAAACAATTCCCAAAAAAAACCCCCAAAGGAGTACCCCATACAAAATACATTTAAGGGTGTGGAAAAAGGGCTTAAATAATATACGTGATATCCTGTCTGATAAATTTTAAAAACCCCCTTTGGGGGGCCCCAAAGGGGTCTAAATCAAAAAACCAGCGGGGTTCCCCCCGACTAAACGTAGTTTGGTGTAAATCTCCGCCCCGAAGGGGAAAGTGTCACCTTTTCTTTTCCCCCTTTTTCCCCCTTCTCTTTCAAATATTTTTTTTGGGGCCAAAAAAGGGAAAAAGATTTTTTTTTTCAGTGGGGGTGACAATTTCCTTTTTTACCCCAAATCCCGGTGGGATGGCGCTACATAACGACCGCTACTGGGCTGCGGGGGGCGACCCTGCACTATTTCTCCATTTGTAGAGATAATCAATTTTTAAACGGGGGAAAATTTTGGGGGCTTTTTCCCCTTCCCATAAAAAAAACCGTCATAAATTTTTTTGGGAAATTTCACCTTTCAGGGTATGAGTGGTAAATTTACAATTTTTTTCCCTTAATAGGAAAGAGTTTGCTAAAAACCACTTTAAAAGGGCAACCCTCCTGGGCCCCCAGGGCCCTGTAAACAAACATATCCCTATGGGGGGTTTATTTAGAATTGAGGAATGCCCCAGGAGAGGGGAGTTTTTAAATTTTAAAATTGAAGAAATAAAGTTAGGGAAAAGGTTTTAAAGGGTTTAGACCTGGTAGCAGCCCGGAAAAGAATCTGTCCCTGGGCCGAACTAGCCTTTTAAATAAAACAAAACCCAAGAAAAATAAAAAACATAATAATATCTAGACCCAAAACAATAACTTTTTAGGGAAACAATAGATTGAAAAGGCAAATTTTTTTCCCTTTAAGAAACATTTGCCCTTTTACGTAAATTTGGAAGGTACGGGGATATTAAAACAAATTTTAAGTTTGTTTCAAGAAGAGCCCCTACCCTGGGGTCCTTGCTCCGCCCATTTTTTTTTACTCCCCTTCTAAAATTCAACATGCTCCTGGGTTTAAAAAATACGGGCTTCATAAGTGCGGACATAAAAATGCACGGCGTGCAGTTTTTGCCATAAACAGACTACTTTACCTCTTTTTTTTGACAGGAAAGAGTTTAAACGGGATCAATAAGTTTATTTTTTTGGGAACACAAAAATTTTTAGTCTATCTGGGAAACTGTACACAATGTAAAGTAAAGTACGTAGGTTGCACCTCCTGTCCACTTAAAGTCCGTATCAGACGGCATCTCTCTGACTCCCACAAAATAAACAACATCTCCATGGTCTCCAAACATTTTTTGGAGATACATGGAGGGGACGTCAGTCATTTTTCTTTTCTAGGCATAGAAAAGGTGACACATTCCCCTCGGGGCGGAGATTTACACCGCAAACTACTTAGTCGTGAGTCCCGCTGGATTTTTGATTTAGACACTAGAGCACCCAAAGGGTTAAATATCAGACAGGATATCATGTACTATTATTAGTCTTTTTCCACACCACTTGATGTATTTATGTGTACTCCATATGGTTTTTAGAATTGTCTATATTTGTATACTTTATGTATTTTGGTCTTTATAGGTTAATCCCCAACATGTGACCGGAACTTACCGGTATTTAAATGAGCATACGTCATCCCGTCACTTTAAGCTACATTTAAGAAGCTTTGGCTTCGAAACGCGTCAGTCTCTGTAAACGCAAAGGTTCTAATCTCTTGCTCTTTTCCATGCATGGGTCCATGTATTTTTGCATGTTTTATTTTTTGGATTCCTAATAAAAAGTTTTCTAATTTTTAAACCTTAATGGGCAGTGGATATTGTAGCGGCACCTGGACTTTTCTTGGCTTTTGTGAACCACGAGGCGGTGGCAGTGTACAGCTCCATCTCTCCCAGGAGCATTTATATGCAGGTGAGCATACCCATTTCCTTTTTACATTGCGCACAGAGGTGCATAGCTTATCATTACAACATATACTTGTAATGCACCTAACACATACTTGTAAAATGTGAAGAGCACCTAACACATATACACTTGTAATGTTCTGCTATGAGCCTCAATAGGTGCATTTCGTTATGCAGGCGCACAGCACATCATTTTTGGGCGCATTACAATGTGTCGGTCCCGGCATATAATGCGCCTAGTTCTGGGGTTTTAGCGCAATATAGACCAAAAAACTGGCGTTGGTGTCTTGGGAAACGTCGCCCTTAGTCATAGCTACCTTGTAAATGACATGCATCATTTAAATACACACAGTGTGCCATATGTGATTATCGACCTCACCTGATTATAAATTTATCTAGCCAATAAAAGGATAGAAAACCGACCAAGCTCGTCCGCTTAACCACTCACATTTCGCATACCAATAAGAACCCGGAAGAACTCCTCCTTGTATATCCGGTCCTGCGCGTTACATCACGTGAGTCTAAAGCTGGCAATGTAACTAGAACTATTGCGCATGCGGGGAAAGTTCAGAGCGTCCTGCGCACTAAATCAAATAGAGGGAAGCTGGTACTGGGAAAGTTACCAACTGCATTACGCACGCGCAGGAAACTCGGAGCAGAAATGGAGGGGAAAACCTAAAAGGGCATCAATTTACAAAATCAAAATTTGGGGACTTGTAACAAACCAATAAGGCATGATATTAACCATGTCCCAAATTACAAACTCCCCCCGATAATCCTAGACCCTTTTCCTCAAAAGTGTGTTCCACCCGCAAATAGAGCAAATGTAGTTCAATTAAGACTTGGGTTTTTGTTTTTTTTAAAATTTCGGGGACGGGATGGACTATTTGGGGTTTCCTTTTTGGTACCTTTTTTCCCATCCCTCCAGGGTACCTGAAACGTAGGCTTTGCCTTTACGAAAACCCCCCTCAACAGTGTTTCTTGAACATTTAGGCATCTAATGTGAAGAAGGTGGCTCCTCTTTTGGGTCTTTTTTTGCTTTTTGGGATTTTTTGGTTTTTGCAATTTACCCCTTTCTATGGGCTCGCTGGGATGTTCATACCGTTGGTGAGGAAAGCTCGAAGGCTTGGCTTTTATCTGGTAAGGCATTTGTTCATAGTTACTGAATCTATTTACCAAAGTTGGTCATGATCTTTCAACCATTTGGGTTTTAAGTTTTTCTTAATTATTCATAGGAGAAAAACTTCCAGAAAAATGGGAAAAGGGGGGGGGGGGGGTTTTAAATTTGGGGGCTGCAAACCCATTCGACTCGGGGTTTGGTGCAGAGGGCAATTAGATAGTTTTCCGTGCATTTTTTTAACCCCTTAAAGGGGTTGTCTCATCCAAGTTTCATGGGGAAAGAAAAAAAAAATGAATGAAATATTATTATTATTATTTGTTTTTTAAAGGCCTTTGACTCCAGGGCGCGTACTTTCAAGGGGGTCACACACACAACATAAGTCAAACGAGACAATGATAAGTGATTAATGACAATTGGTACGACAAGGGAGAGAGGACCCTACCCCCCGAGGGGGTTACAATCTACAAGGGGGGAAAGAGCCCGGGGTGAGGGGGGAAATGTTTTTTAGAGAAGTAGTGACAGCAAGGTTTGTAGGTTATAGGCAATCCCCGAAAAAATGGTTTTCAGGGTTTTTCTTTTTAAACGGTAAAAGTGGAGGAGAGTCATGTGTGGGGGGCAGTGATTCCCAATGTGGGTGAAGCACGGAAATCTTTGAGCGGTTTGGGTGAGGAGTGATAAGGAGAGCAAGGAAGGTCCTGAGAGGAGCGGGGGATTGGGGGGGGGGTATTTGGGTAAGGGAATGTATGGAGGGGGGGGGGAAGGGCATGGGAGCCTTTAGGGGCAAAGTTTGAGTTGAAATGAATTCGCTGGGGAAAGGGGGCCCGTGAAGGATTGGGAGGGGGAGAGGAGAGGGTAGCAGGGAGAGGTGATAAACGGGCAGCAGAGTTAAGGATGGTTTGGGGGGACAGGGGGGCTAGCTGGGAGGGCCCCAAAAGAAGGATGGTTGAGTAGCTAGGGGAGATTACGAGGGCGGGACCCCTTTTTTTAGTGTCATGGTTGAGGAATGAGGGATGCGAGAGATGTTTTTTAGGGGGAGGCGGGACAGAGGTGAGGGTTTGGATTGAGGTTTGAAAGATAAAAAATCTAGGATTACCCCCAAAAACGACTTTCGGGACAGGGGAGGTGTAGAGCCTTGAAGAGATAGAGAGACGGGGGGGGGGTAATTGGACGGTGGAAAATATGGTCACATTTAGTTTTGGGAGGAGTGTGGGTGATTGGGGACAGATGTCAGGGATCCGGGGAAAATAGAAAGTGACATCTGGGGGAGAGTAGATTTTGGTATCGTGCATACAGGGGGTAATGAAAACCATGGAGGTTGATACCCAGGCCAAGAGTGTAAAGAGAGAAGATAAAGGACCAGGGCTGATCCTGAAGACACTAACAGAGAGACCCGGGGGAGGAGGTGGGCGAGAAATAGGAAGCTGAAATCCCATCATGAGGGAGAGGAGATCCAGGGAAAAAGCCCAATCCTATGCCGGGGAGGGAGGGGGTTTTTAAGCGGAGGGAATGGTGCATGTCAAAGGAAGGACAGGGCTAAGAGGAGGAGCCAAGTAGTGGCGTGAGCTTTAGCATTACTAGGGGCATTTTTTACCTTGGGTTAGGGGGTTTTCGGTGAGTGGGGGGGTCGAAAACCCGATTGTAGTGGGGAAAAAAGGAGTTTGGAGGAGAGGTGGGAGGGCAGCTGTGATAGACGGCTGCTCGAGGAGTTTTTGGAAAAAAAGGGGCAGTGGATGGGGTAAGTTGGACAAGAGGAGGGGCAAGGGTTTTTTTTTTTAGGATTGGGTGTAGTGCCTGTTAAAGGGGAAGGAAAAAATGCCAGAGATTAGGATAATTGAAGAGATGGGTGGGGGGGCTGGGGTGTAGAAGCACTGAGGTCAGGGATGAGGTGGGGACGGGCAGGGGATCAAGATTACAGGATAGGTTGGATTTGGGCAGCAAAGAGGAGAGCTTGTCATGAGTACCGTGGGAAGCAAGTTAAGGGGGGGGCAGTTTGCAAGAGTTGGCGAGGGGGGTGGGTACTGCGGGCGAAAATTTTTTCTGATTTTATCTTTGAAGGAAGTGAATGGCAAAGTCATCTGCTGAAAGGAGGGATGGGGAGGGGGTCGGGGGGATGGAGAAGAGAGTTGAGGTTTTTAATAATTGCTGGGATTGTGGGGCAGGGAGGTATAAGGGGGTGAAAAAAGTCCTGTTTGGCTAGGGGTACGGGGGGGGGGCTTAAATTTTGCATGGGTTTTGTTAAGGCAAAGTCATAGTGGGGGTTTTTTAGGGGTTCGGCAGCTCTGAAACTCGCCCAGTTTTTTTATGGAGGGCTGTGTGCCAGGGTTTCTGTTGATTTTGTGGGTTTCTGTGTGTGTAAAGGAGCGACTGGTCAAGGGGGGTTTTATATTGTGTGGTTTTTAGGAAAATGGTGGCTGCGTTGGGGAATTTAAATGAGGAGATAGTGGAAAAGGGGGCAAGAGAGTCAGAGAGAGTAGTTGGGGCTTTTTAGGTTCCCGCGGGGGTCTACTGGATTTGAAACAGGGGGGGAGGGGGTGGAGATGGTGGAGAAAGGTGAGCAAGTTGTGGTCAATATGGGGGGGGGGGGAGTTTTAGAAGTCAATAGGGGGCAGAGGGGGGACGATGAGGTCCATGTGTGTTTCCCTCTTTGTGAGGGCTCCTAAGGCCCCCGGGAAGGGCAAAGGAGGAGCAAATTTAAAGGAGTTTGTTTAACAGAGTGGGGGGGGGTCGATTGTTATGTTGAAGTTCCATGTGATAGTGGGGGGTGCGTGGAAAAAAGTGGGGAAAGCCAGGAAAACAAAGTGGTCAAGAAAGGCAGGGCAGGGCTGGCGGTCGGTAGACACAACCATTGGGGGGTTGGGGGCGAATGCGGACAATGGGCCCTAAAAGGAGAAGGTGTGAGGGGAAGGGGGGAGGTGGAGCGGGGACAAAAGGGGCAGGTGTCAACAGGGGAAAAGGCCGACACTTCCACCATGCTTGTTACCAGGCGAGGAAATGTGGGTAATTGGAGGCCGCTAAAAGGAGGCGCAGGGAAGACATGCAGAGGGGGGCAGCCAGGTTTCCCGTCAACCAAGGAAGAGTAAGTTGCGTGAGATAAAAAGTCATGTACTGTATTAAAAGAGGTTTTTACCCAAGACCGTGCATTCCAGAGACTCCCCGGGGAAAAGGGATAGGGGGAAGCAGGGGGCAGAGGATCGTACAGGTTAAGGGGTTGGCGGTCGTAGTGGTGAATCTGTTTGGGAGGGAGAGACTATGGTGGGAAAGTGCTGGGGGGGGCCCGGGGTTGGGGGGGTATGTCCCAGAACCCCAAAAACTGAAGGTGATAGGGGGCAGTAGGGTACTTTAGTTTGGCAGGGGGTTTTTTTGGTTCGTAGGCATTAATATGGGGAAGAGGGTGGTGGGAGCAGACAGGGGTAGGGAAATGCAGGGGGAGATGTAATTTTTTGTCCAGCGAGGGAGTTTGGGGATAAGCATAAGTGTGAGGAGAGTGGGGGAAAGCGATAATGAGGAAAAGAAAAGCATAGTGTTAGATCACAGCTGATCCATGTGGGTGGTTTGTCCCTGTAGATCCCTGTAGTTACTGTATAAGGAGGCGCTCTCTGGTTGGGACAGTTGATGGAGGCGCTCTCTGGCTGGGACAGTTGATGGAGGCGCTCTCTGGCTGGGACAGTTGATGGAGGCGCTCTCTGGCTGGGACAGTTGATGGAGGCGCTCTCTGGCTGGGACAGTTGATGGAGGCACTCTCATAATGCTGCTTTGCTCTGTCACTTCCTGGTCAAGCTGTCTGTAATTGGCATATGAGCTCCAAGCATTCAGACTTCTGCTAATTAGGTAAATCTCATGCTGTCAGGACCAGGGAAGCTTCTGAGTTAAAGTAAACAGCAGTAATTACTGGCTTTTGTCTGAAAGATCAGAATACAAACAAGGTCTCACTGTCCGGAGTTCTGGGCTGCGCCACTTGTGTGATGATGGCACTCCCTGCTATCAGATAGAACAAACAGCAGGTGGGGAGAAGTACACAGGTCGGTCACTTGAGAAACCAGAAAGCCCACAGAAGGTGATAAAATAATTTGTAGCTCCTTAACAAAAAAAATTAACAACGCAATATATTTGGAAAACATTTTTATTTAGTGTTCCCTACATGTTGAAAGCTAATCTTTGTAGCGAGACAACCCCTTTAAATAGACAAAAACAACCCTTTGTCTACGTCAGGCAACCTCAAACTGCGGCCCTCCAGCTGTTGGGAAACTACAGCTCCCATCATTCCCACTGTTATAGATTATATAACTGCATGATGGGAGTTGCAGTTTCCCAATAGCTGGAGGGCCGCAGTTTGAGGATGCCTGCTCTACGTGATAGAGCGCATATGTCCTCCCTGATTGGCAAAGTTGATAACATGAACCAGCTCCCTGACTTCTTCAAACCGGTGCTGCCCCCCAAACATAACCCCTTGCAGATTTAATTCTGGTATCATTTGGAAGCTTATGGGCTAAAGCCTCAATTCCTTAACTGTAATGTTAAAGGGGTGTTATCGTTTGAGCTGTTCGTGCTGTTCTGCTTATTTTCAGATTGAGTTTGAAGTCTCTCCTCTCAGCACGCGGGTCACTCCTCTCTGCAGCAGGGTCCCTGCTCTCAGCAGTCTGGTCTCTCCTCTCAGCAGGCGGGTCTCTCCTCTCAGCAGGCGGGTCTCTCCTCTCAGCAGGCGGGTCTCTCCTCTCAGCAGGCGGGTCTCTCCTCTCAGCAGGCGGGTCTCTCCTCTCAGCAGGCGGGTCTCTTCCTCTCAGCAGGCGGTCTCTCCTCTCAGCAGGCGGGTCTCTCCTCTCAGCAGGCGGTCTCTCCTCTCAGCAGGCGGGTCTCCTCTCAGCAGGCGGGTCTCTCCTCTCAGCAGGCGGGTCTCCCCTCTCAGCAGGCGGGTCTCCCCTCTCAGCAGGCGGGTCTCCCCTCTCAGCAGGCGGGTCTCCCCTCTCAGCAGGCGGGTCTCCCCTCTCAGCAGGCGGGTCTCTCCTCACTGAAGAACTGTGACATCATCATTTTGTTTGAAGCAGGGGATGCAGAAGGTTGTCTGGATATAACAGCTCTGTAGCCTCCTGCATGCTTATTTCTGCAGCCTTGAGGCTCCAAACTCCAGCAAGCACCTGTCGTATGTCTTAGTTTACACACAAATGACATTGAAAGCCAGCAGTTTTAACTTCTAGTAGTCTTCACCCAAATTGTACTGACAACAGGCAGAGACCTTTACTCAACTACAAGGACAAATGTCAGCTTCAAGTAAAGATCTCTGCTTGTTGTCAGTAATATGAGAGTGAAAAAAATGGAGGGAGAAGCACTCAGCTTTTAGAAAAGACCCTGCTCAGCCTGTTACTAACTTGGGCTGTTGGTGCAGCGGTAGAGTTTTAGCTTTACAACAAAGGGGTTTGGAGTTCTAGTCCCTCACAGAGTATTTCCCCCCCCCCCTAAATTCTCCACAGATGTATAGAGACCTAAAATATATATGTCAATCTCTATAATTATATATATATATACACATACATAGCTCCCCTATATCATGTCTCATCACACAGAGTATATGCATTGTATCACATATGTTGGAAGTGCCTGGTGTGACTACTGTGACAATGGGACACAATATAGGGGAGCTTTGTGTGTGTACAAATAAAATTATAGATGTCTACACATATATTTTCATATCTTTACATATGTGTACAATTTATAAAAGAAAAAAAAGAAAACTACTGATGGGGCTTGAACTCCCAACCTCCTTTTAAAAAGGGATCACCTAAGCACGCCTATACAAGCAGCTATGCAGACACATTGTTGAACCCCTTATTTTTATCACTACAACGATACATCATAAGGGGGGGGCTTGAATTACCCTGAGAACAGAACGCCTTTTTAAAAAGTACAGTTTGGACTGGACCGTGGAAGGTGAAAAACCTCTTGGCAAAACCCCTTTAAACGGGCAGTCATTGCCCAGATATCCCCCTAGAGGGGGGGGTATATATATAAGATGCAGACTTGCTTTCACTATAATTTTTAACAGCTCAGAGGGGATTTAAAAAAGAGTGTCCAGGCAGCCAATAAAGTCAGGGGGGGGGGCCGGGGGTTTCCTGTCTAGGGGCGTACCCCAACGGGTAAATAAAAATTTCAGCCAGAAAATCACGTGCGGGGGGTGTGTCTAGAAAAAAAAAAAATTTTAAAAAAAACAAGGGGGCAGCAAGCAAGAAAAAACGAAAAAAAGGAAATAACCCCCTTTTTTTTTTTTTTGGGGGGGGGTTTTTGGTGTTTTTTGTAAATTTTGGGAATGGAACTTTTTCCAAAATTTTTTGGGCTATATCTTTTTATTTGTAAAGGGAAAAAAAACCCAATTTTTTTATGTTTTTTAAAAATTTTGGGAAAAAAAGGCGGGGTTGATGGGGGAAAAAAACAAAATAAAAAATTTGGGAAATAGGGAAAAAAACAAAAATTTTTTGAATTGTTAAAAAGGGAGCAAAAATCGGTTTTTTGATTTTAAAGCTTAAATTTTAAAAATTGTAGATTTTTTTTTTTGTATTGGTAGGTTTCCCTTTGAAAACTATTTTTTTTATTAAGGGGATGTGTAAAAAAATGTTAAAAAATTTTAAATTTTAATTTTTATATAATTAAAAAAAGTGAGTTTTAAAAATATTATTTTTTTTAAAAATTTTTTAAGGGATAAGGGGTTTTTTTTTTTTTTAAAAAAGGGGAAAATTAAAATTGGTTGAATTATTTTTGGGAGAGGACAACAAAAAGGGATCAGAAATGTGGAAAAAGGGGGGGTTACGAAAAAATTTGGGGTGTGGGCCGGGTTTTCCCCCTCTGTTTTAATTGGCCCTAAAGGAAAGGGAAAAAGGGAAAAAGAAAACCCGACACAACGCTGACAGGAGAAAAAAAAAAGGGGGCCCCTAAAAAAAAGGCTAACCATGAAAGGAAAAAAACAAAAAAATTTTTTAAAAAACCCCAACTGACCCATATTTTCAATTTTTTTTTAAACCCAATGTTTTTCGGGTTTAAATTGCTAAAACAAAACATTTTGCCGGGCCCCAAAAACCCCTCCGGGGGATTTGGGTATATAGTGTAGCGATTGCTGACGCATTTCATATGCACAGTGTGTTTGAAAAGCGTCAGCAATCACATCATGTTGTCTCTGCATATTTAAACTCGTGAAGTATGTCAGAATAAAGTAAGACATTTTCTTCAGAATGAAGTACTTGGTGATGGATTATCCTTTGAAACTACTATTCTACTTATTAGCAGACTAGGTAGACTAGCAAAAAAATAAAAGTAATGATAAATGTAGGTGACTATAGCTGAGCTATATACATTAGATAGCTGTCAGCCTTTTCAACCATCACTGTATCTCCTTATTCTCCTACTCCCATGCATACTTGGGCAAGTGGGCATAAGTCGGACTCCTCTGGAGGTGGTTTATTTCCCAAAATCAGGCAGTCAAAATCCTACTACCCAATCCTGGCCTCCCCCTGACATTATCTGTAGAGGAGAGTGCAGCATACACAATAGGAGGTCATCAGCTACTGCTGGAATTGGCCGGTTGAGCTGACATTCATATAGTGTGTGTGGCCGGCTTATGACTACAGGATCAGTGTAGTTATATTTGGCCCTTGAGTAACGGCCAGGAAGTGTACAGAGAAGAAGAAGCAGCCAGGAGCAGTCATTGCACTGCTGACAGTGAGCCCCTACAAAGAGCATGGAAGGGACCACGTGACCGGAGAAACGGCTCAGACAGCGGGATGAGAAGGAAAAACTTCACCAACTGTAGACATTTATTTCAATAAATACCACGGCTGACCCATGACTTTGTCCAAGTTTTCAATTTAGGCCCACTGTGTGTTTGCGTTTGACACCTCTGCTCTAGAACTACAGGCAATCCATCATTTTGAGCAGCTCTTGACATAATCTGTCATAACGGCAGAAGTAGTTTCGGGTTGATTGCTAAAACAAAGGAGCAGTGAGGCCGTGGCCCTTTGTGTCTTATTTCCTCTCTACTTTCCTTCTGAGCATTGAATGGATCCACTGAAAGTCAGAGATGTTGTATGAATCCGTATAACAGGCGCTCGGCTTTCTGATTTGAGCCACAGGGAAACGAGGGCATCACGCAGAAATGAGCGCTTCATTCCTGTGACAGCGACCAGGTCCCAGCACCGAGACCATCAGCAATAAAAACTTCTGCCTGGCCAATGTAACGCGAAAAGTTTGTAAAAAATAAAGTGTTCTCTAAAAAGGTGTCAGCTAAGTGGATAACATTTACCAGAATTAAAAAAAATAAATAAATGTTTTTGAAAAAGGCAAATTGTTCTGGTGAAAAGTAACAATTTATTGTTGGTGATTTTAGCAAAAAAAAAAAGAAATATATAACAACCCACTTGTGATTCTCCTTGTAGATTGTAAGCCATCGCGGGCAGAGCCTTCTCTCCTTCTGTACCAGTTGTAAGTCATTCATTGTTATTATTGTACTCATTTGACATATTATGTATGTAACCCCCTCGAATGTACAGCGGCATGGAATCAATGGCGCTTTAAAATAAATGTTAATAGTAATAATAATAAAATAGACCCAACATTTTCTGATTTTACTATTTTTTTGTACCCTATAGTCAGGTGCAGGGATTAATATATATGGTGGTGTTCCAGTTACTTACCAAGCCGTACGCTGCCTCGCCATTATCCTCCTGTGGAATGAATCAGATTGAAATCTACGACTGGTCAGGTACGTATACAGCACAGATCTATTTCTGCTCGTAGCTGGCGACCATTTACATTTTTGACACTTGCAACCCAAAAGTAAATTGCTTAAGTAAACAGGTCTAATAAGCCCCATATATTAATATATAACCTACAAAGATCTTAGATGCAAGACCAAAAAAATATCAAACTGAATCACAATAAGAATTTTTTTTATATATTACATTTTTATTAGCATAATATATATTAAAAAATCAAAAACATGATGGACAAATAGAACCAGAAATAGTAGGCAGTAAATCATGATCAAATACAAACAGAAAAAAAAGGCTATAGCTATTATATATATATATTATATAATTTTATATAAAATATTTTATATATATATATATATATTTATATATATATATATTATATATAATATTTTATATATATAATATATTACACCCCACACAATAATACTAGTTAGTTGCCTAGTATTTTGCTTATATTTATGTATTATATTTATTAATGTTAGCAGAATACTAAGTGGATACCTTTTACCAGAATTTCAAAACAATGCTTGAAAAAGGCAAATTGTTATGGTCACAAATGTATTGTTTTTGGTTTTTTTTTTCCCTTTTTTGCTAAAGAGACAGAAATATCTACCCAGACCCCCTTGTGATCCTCCTTTGTAGATTCTGAAAGACCCAACATTTCTGATGTACATTTTTTTTTTTGTACCCTTTAGTCAGGGATTGTGCAGGGATTAATGCACAATATTACTAGTTAGTTGCCTTACTAGTATTCTGCTTACATTATTACAGTATTAAGCAGAATACAAGTAAGGCAACTAACTAGTATTATTGTGTGTGGTTGTGTGTGTGTGTGTGTGTGGGTGTGTGTTGTGTGTTTGTGTGTATACATTTTGTGCCTTTGTTCTTTGTATTTGATTTCCTTTGCCATCTTTGTTCTACATATTAATTTTATATTAATCACCATGATCATGATTTAGTGCCCACTGTTTCTGGTTCTCTTTGTCCATCATGTTTTTGACTTTTTAATATATTTTTAATATATACTAAAGGGGTTTTGCCAAGAAGTGATTTCCTCGCCTAACAGGCTGATACTCCCCTCTTGAGGCTTGAAAAAAGGGTCGCTGTGTTTCTGTGTTTAAAAAAACAAGTACCTCCTCTGTGATATCATCACTCCACCTCCCATGCACGCTCCTGATACTGATACTGATAGTCTCTGTAGTTGAGCAAACATGTTTGGCTAATCCACAGAAGATAACTGTATTGTGCACAAGCTATACGGTTTTGTTTTCTCCCACTTATCTGCTCAGGAGTAAAGATAAGCTCCGAGCAGGCAGTGATCACTGACTACAGACAAGGGGAGGGGAGGGAGGAGGGCTGAGCAGGCAGAGTCTGCATGTTTACTCAGATAATTACATTACAACCAGCATATTCTCTATACAGCAGACACAGGCTCTGAATCAGAAACAAAGCTAGTGCAGAAGCCCAGTAACACTGCTTTTTTCCCCCCTCCCTTCAATGCTCGTGCCTGTGTCCTGCCATCAGATAAGAAGTGCAAACAGATCAGATCACCTCCTGTCGGTGCTTTAAAGTAAACAATTCATAAACTAAGGGCATCTAAGTCAGGGTGTAGCCCCTCAAGGTTTCAAATTTTTTAATCACATATATTTAGAAAAGTGATTTAAATACCCATTTTGAAGGATCCCACGTCAACATTACATCGTGGCAAAACCCCTTTAAGCTAATAAAAATTTAATATAAAAAATGTTCTTATTGTGATTTAGTTCTGATTATTTTTTTTTTGGTCTTGAATCTAAGAGCTTTGTAGGTTATATATTTTTGAAACTTACACAACGAAGTATTCACTATACTCTAACGTAGTTTTAATTAATGGGGTATTCCCACTAAAATGATTTGCTTTAAACATGTAGGCAAATGTAGATAGACACTTACCAGATATATTGCTGTTTTGATTTTGCTTTATTTCAAAGATACAACATATTCTATCTCCTACTTGTTTTCAGATGCTTCCCCCAGTTGCTGACCACCTCCTCTGCTATTTTCTTCAGCCTCTAATCTTATTTTTCTTAGTGAGATAAACCTTAACTCTATACAGTTATCGATCGGGAGACCTCTGTAGTGTCATGCTGTAGCTGCGTAGTAACACTTCTCTTTGCATATAAATACACAGATAAGTGTGAATGTAAAAAATCACCCTTTTGATCTCACAAAAGAAAATAGCTCTGTTCACTCACTTTCAGAGACAGGCATATTGCTTGGGCAGTGTCCTATTTTTTTTTCCCCCAAATCCTTCTTGCCTTTTTATGAACAGCAAGCTTGGAATATGAGCTAGCAGAGCTGAAGTGTCCGTCACCC